>JXCR01131555.1:100120-143354 GCA_002079205.1 Phalaenopsis hybrid cultivar
TTTTCATCCATCCACGCAAGCTGCTGACTAAATCAAGAAAGAAATAGGTCAAGGTC
Source organism: Phalaenopsis hybrid cultivar (assembly GCA_002079205.1). Classification (NCBI taxonomy): domain Eukaryota; kingdom Viridiplantae; phylum Streptophyta; class Magnoliopsida; order Asparagales; family Orchidaceae; genus Phalaenopsis; species Phalaenopsis hybrid cultivar. The sequence goes on from JXCR01131555.1 coordinate 100,177, forward strand.
AGCCTCATGAAGACATTAAGCCAGTTTTTTATAATTAATTTAAAGGCTTATTCATTAATTTATTCAATCTCTATTCAGGCACAAGCGATCTCTTCATATGGCCGAATTCCTGTACATCCTTGGACAACCACCTTTTTGATCTCCCCATTTAATTTATTTTATCATATGTAATGCTTTGCATATAATTGAAAATTATTATAAGTAGTTGATGATGTTTTGAATTGGAAAGGAAATTTCTTTCTTTTAGGTGTTGGCTTGATAGCTTGCTTCTTTCCCTTCATAAGTGAAGTAGGGCTTATCAGATTATATAATACTCATTTTATCAGTCTGCTTGCTGTTTTACTTTATCTCTTCTAGTGTTCCACATAAGAAAACCAAACGGCCCACGAAAATCAATATAATTTGTAAGGCCAGAAAACCCCTCTCTAAACCAACCTGCTCTTNAAGCAAAGTAGGGCTTATCAGATTATATAATACTCATTTTATCATTCTGCTTGCTGTTTTACTTTATCTCTTCTAGTGTTCCACATAAAAAAATCAAACGGCCCACGAAAATCAATATAATTTGTAAGGCCAGAAAACCCCTCTCTAAACCAACCTGCTCTTTCAAAAATCCTCCATACTCTATACCTCCTTTCTAGTCCACCACAATCCGAAGAAGCCCTATCTAGCCTAGATCTTCAAGTAATCCTTCCAATCACGAAAATCAATATAATTTGCAAGGCCAGAAAACCCCTCTCTAAACCAACCTGCTCTTTCAAAAATTCTCCATACTCTATACCTCCTTTCTAGTCCACCACAATCCAAGGAAGCCCTATCTAGCCTAGATCTTCAAGTAATCCTTCCAATCAATCCCTACGACATCCACTCCACTTGGCCTCCAATCAAAACTAGCCTAAGCACACAAAATAGCTCTCGACCACATTTGATTCCACTTTCACTCGGTCATCATCACCTGAAGTCTTAACTCTCATTAGAAGAAAGTTAAAGACTACAAAATTGTGTCATTCTTGATTGACATACATAGGAATTGAACACACTAGTTGAGGTTAGGCCCGCTTCTTGTCAATGGGTAGTCATTGTCAAGTTTCATCCAAAATGCTTCTAGAATGCTTGCTTGGAGGCGAAAGAATATACTTAGATCCATGAAATACACTTTATGACTTTCAACATTTACCCAATCTTTATTGATATTAATCAAAGAAGGTTATGCTATATATAGATGCCAGTAATGTCATTCTCCAGAGAGATGTTGTTGAAACGGTATATATGGAGCAACATTCCAAAAATGTTGCTCAAAGGAATAACAAAATTTGCATTCTTTAAAAAGCTATACATAGATTGAAACAGAATCCTCATTCATAGTTCGACAACTTGGTAAAGTTCTTACAAATATTAGATAAGGAGGTAGAACAACTGATTACTCTATCATCATTCAACACCCTTTCTCGAACATATTGACTTCAATTATAATATTGAAAGCATCCTATCACTGGAAGAGATAGCTCAAACATCACAAAAAATAAAAATATTTCTCTAGAAGAAATTGGTTATCAAAGATCCATGGGGTTCAAAATATTTACTTCACATCAAACTTGCAGATATCAAGGATAGTATTTTGCTCTCCAAAGAAAGATTAAAAAAAGAAAACTTCTTAAGAAAATTGGCCTTCATGGGTGTAAGAAAAGTAATTATCTCATAGAAACTCATGTCATTCCTGGACGTTGAAAATTATGAACATCCTTCTTGATATTAATGCCTTATTAGCACTCATATATCTTTGTCAATTGACATTACATATCATTTACTAAAGGTGTGGTTAATAAGAATTTTCAAAACTTAAAAAAATATATATTATGAGGTTGTCCTAAAAATTTTAAAGTATATAAAAAATCTCCAACAAGAGGCCAAGTCTATCCGAAACATAATCATTTACCATATTTGATCTATTAAAGAGAGAACCTAATTAAGGATATTGGAACTTTACGGGTGGATATCTCATATCATAGAAAAATAAAAAGCATACAGCTGCAGCTAGACCGATCATTGAAGAAAAATATAATTATGACTCATTCTACTTGTGAAATGATATAAATCAAAACTTGTAAAAAATTTTGATTTACCTCTCACACCATTTGATCCTTAATCAAGTAGCAATCTAAATTATAAGTAATATTATATCCCATGAAAGAAAAAAGAAATATTGACACAAACTATCATTTCATCATATAAAAAGAAAATGATCAAACCTTACAAATCAAAGCTATAGAATCTCTTTATTTTTCAACACTTAATAGCAAGCTAAAACTTCACGTTATAGATGCTTCAACTTAAGAGGAAATGCAAGTTAAACTTATAAATTGAGGACGTGTTAAGAGTAAATATGTATTTTTGTTTATGTTTTATATCATCATATCTAGCTTGCGTGCATATATACGAGCATTTGCTTACAATAAAAAATAAGCAAGAGAATTCTCACTTTCCAAACAAAAAGGAATATTGCACTCAACTAAAGATTTATTTAGAAAATCTTTATCACCATTTTACATGCCAAAAACTCTTATTTATGATTAAAAAAAAAAACAGTTGATTCCTTTTTCACAATTAAAAATAGAAAATCAATTTTTTAGCCACTAGAAACAACATAGAAGGCCACCAATCGCAACTAAAGCCTTCACTCCTTAAATTTTGATCATTGCGTGCTGAAAGAAGTTGCTCATAAAGTTTGCTAAAGCCATGAAAGCCACAAAAATCCTACAACATATGATATTGTAATAGAAGGAATGCATCAACAATAAATGGAAAGAATCGCAAAAGCGTTCGAGTTAAAAACCTCCAAAAATCACCCCGCTCAAAGAGTCATGCAGAAGACAATCATAGGAATCATAAGAGGGAAGCGCTCCTCATCAAATACTAAGCAAAGCCGAATATCGATAGTTACGTGTTAATGTCACAAAAGTCTCTTTATTGGCAATGACAGGTGAATGAACAATAGCACCAATAAGTTGAATCCTATTTATTTTACCAAAACATCATCGCCTGCTTCTCAAAATTTGATTATATGTTGATAAGGAACAAAGATAAACATAGAAATGGAAGCCATGATAGAAGAGAAAAATGGAGACTGAAAACCCACTAATGCTGAGATTATTCTGAATTTGCACTTCAAAGCCGGCTGGAGCACAATCCATAACGTGTCCTTCATGACCTCTAATGATATGCATATTACCACTTGCGAAGTAACCCTTCACAATGTATATGCAATAAATACAAGTAGAACGCACATCTAAACATAGCATGTGTACAATAACTAGAAATCTATTACCATCTTCTTTAATCTGCTAAAAGAATTACAGCAACTTCAAAGCCCATCTTTGATTTTCAAATGTATTTTTAGGAAGCAAAATGGCATGATATATCAGACCAAAGGTTGCTCACATATGGAAATATACTACTGTGGCAAGTTATGATCCACAATGGTACATTTTTTTTAAAACTTTAACAAGATTATCGGATTGTAGAATTCAAGCACTAGATCACCATTTTATCTAGCATGAACTTTCGTATTGAAATGTTTAGTTATTTCATAAGCAGAGAAACCCAAATCCTTTACTAACAAATAAGCATTGTAATACATATAAATCAAACCTGTAAATCAGAGAACAAATCCATAATTTGGCCATCATCCGATGTTACCAACTAGCTTACCTCTACTTCTTTAACACGTGCATCTTGTGCTGGCAGTTGCTGAGCTGTTTGTTGGCCGAGCTGATTCTCTAAGGCTATGCGAACTCGCCTTGCTCTGACACGTGCTTGGACTCTCACCAATGCTTGCATACAACGAAGCGTTATTGCAGCTTGTTTCCTAACAGCATGGCCCCTAACAAGGGCCTGCAGTCTAACAAGCCCTTTCAAAGCTCGCAATGCACGCCTGGCCTGACAAGAGAATGAAAAATGTCTTAATTAACCAGAAAGAGATGCAATAATAAATAAGAGACTGTAAGCCAATCTCTTATGATTGATAATATAGTTCAGCAAGCCTACCATAGGACTTTCTTGGAGTTAAAATGTGGGTATCTAAAAACATTAAAATGCAGACTCTAGAAAAACACAATAGTCCAATATCTAATCTCAAGACCTCAACTATAAGCATAAAACTAAAATTAACTAAACAAAATCAGAAAAATAGATAAATCTTGAAACTTGGAACTGTAGAAATTCTGCTGAATGAAGAAGTGGGGCAATGCTCGGCCAAGCAAACATATGAAAGATGCATAACAAAGTATGCTTATCAATAAAATCACAGCTACTGTGATGAAACTGACATTTGCATTAACAATGAGCCTCCTTGAAAATAAAGTTTAAGAACTCAGAGTTCTTTACAGGAAACAAGCAAATATCTATACCAGTCTAAACAATATAATCCTCAAATATTAACAACACATGCAAGGCCGTACTTTCTATGAGTTCATTGGTTAAATATCAATTTCTACAGATCTTCAATACCTAGAAACTTTTTGTTAGCTACATGTGATGGAACAAAAAATGAATAGAGTGTAAATGAAAAGCAAACGAGAATTACAGGAATATGAAACTGACGTAGCTATTTAGTGAGAAATATAAAGATGAATATGATTTGAGTGCAGAGAAAAAGATTGCAATTTCTCATTAATAGATCCATATTAATAAAAAACAAACAATATACATTTTACATTAGACTAATTAAGCCTTCAGAAAAATCACAATCAATATTTGATGGATTAAAGGTATGGAACAAATATTTTATGAATTTAATCAATATTATTTTTTTAAGGACTGATAATTTATCAAGGTATCAATATTTAACATAGTGTTCAAAAAACTTATAATTATTTCATTCAATTACGAAATTTGTTTAATATTGGTATGGCTTATTATATTTTTACTTTTTAGAGGTTTACAGGATTAATTGTTAACATGAAAATTCAGCAAAAAGTATGGACATTGATTGTCCTGTGTGTTTCGGCACAGTCAAAAAGAAAGAAAAATTTGCATTTCATGAGTTTTTTTCTCATAGACACTAGACGATAGTGCTAATCATATTTCAATCAATCATACCTTCAAATGAGACAGTTTTAACTAGAAACTCGTAAGACCTGCACTACTCAGAAGTAAATCAAATACCTGGTATGTACAAAAAACAACTTCAAAGAACAAAATTTTCTAAAAGGAAAACAATCTTTTAAGTTTGGAGTACAATTGTAAAAATTGGGGATGGTTGCAGAGGGCGAGATTGTAAAGGATATTAAGATGACGTTATTCGATATTCCTGAATTTCTGTCAAGTTTCATGCAATTAAATCTGTAGGGGCCATGACAAACTTGAAATTGAGACTTCAGTTACATCATAATCTTTCTTCAATGTTACATGTATATGACAAATACCCTAAAACAAGTTTCTAAGATAAATTGCAGGAATATGGCTCAGAATACCATGCAAACTCGCAAATGGTACTTAATAAGAAATTCACAACATTCACAAAGTCTCCCTAACTCCACCAACACCTGGAGACCCAAGCAGCTATTCTTAAGAGTCTGCCGCCACCAAAAACAAAGGTCACAAGATTTTGCCAAAGGTACTGATCAGGCGAATGCACCCTGGGAATGGAGAGTGCAGAAGCCTTGAGTGCTGTTTCGCAGGACCAGCCAATAAGAGGCCTCTGCATCACAGGCATCTGTATGGCCAATACCATAGCTAAGGGGCAGTATTGCAGGCAACATAGGAAAAAGATGGGGTATAGATTCGCGCCAAGAAATACACAAAAATTCAGGAAAGAAGTCATACAAACTAATGCAGTTAAAGAGCATCCAATTAATTCATACAAAAACTCCTGCAAAGCAAAACCTAGAGAGAGCAGATAACTTCAGCATTAGTGAACTCCAAGCAGTTTCAAGATAATATGATGGCACAGTCCTTTTGTTGCTGAAGAGATGAGAGCAGAGAAAAGGAAGAGAGGTAGGAGATGTGCTGTGTTTACCTTCCCTTTGTTCCTTAGTAGAACTTTGTATTCTCTTTGAGAAGAGAGCCATTTTTCGTCAGGATCTAATCCCTTGGGGAAAAGGGGTGTCCCTCACTTTTATGGGACAGTGTAGTCTGGGAGTCCTGGGGAGCTCTTACAGGAGTCTCATCCCAACCAATCAAGTGGAATGGGCATCATCGTTTTCAGTCATCACCAATTTGTTGTATTAGAATCCAAGCATGAATTGTAAGTGAAGCGAAACTTACAATCAATTGAAGTCCAAAAATCTGAACGAAGGCATGTTCCATAAAACAANCTAAAATGCAGACTCTAGAAAAATACAATAGTCCAATATCTACTCTCAAGACCTCAACTATAAGCATAAAACTAAAATTAACTAAACAAAATCAGAAAAATAGATAAATCTTGAAACTTGGAACTGTAGAAATTCTGCTGAATGAAGAAGTGGGGCAATGCTCGGCCAAGCAAACATATGAAAGATGCATAACAAAGTATGCTTATCAATAAAATCACAGCTACTGTGATGAAACTGACATTTGCATTAACAATGAGCCTCCTTGAAAAGAAAGTTTACGAACTCAGAGGTCTTTACAGCAAACAAGCAAATATCTACACCAGTCTAAACAATATAATCCTCAAATATTAACAACACATGAAAGGCCGTACTTTCTATGAGTTCATTGGTTGAATATCAATTTCTACAGATCTTCAATACCTAGAAACTTTTTGTTAGCTACATGTGATGGAACAAAAAATGAATAGAGTGTAAATGAAAAGCAAACGAGAATTACAGGAATATGAAACTGACGTAGCTATTTAGTGAGAAATATAAAGATGAATATGATTTGAGTGCAGAGAAAAAGATTGCTATTTCTCATTAATAGATCCATATTAATAAAAAACAAACAATATTTATTGAGTACACTTAAACATTTTACATTAGACTAATTAAGCCTTCAGAAAAATCACAATCAATATTTGATGGATTAAAGGTATGGAACAAATATTTTATGAATTTAATCAATATTATTTTTTTAAGGACTGATAATTTATCAAGGTATCAATATTTAACANGTTTTTTAAGGACTGATAATTTACCAAGGTATCAATATTTAACATAGTGTTCAAAAAACTTATAATTATTTCATTCAATTACGAAATTTGTTTAATATTGGAAGCTTGTTATATTTTTACTTTTTAGAGGTTTACAGGATTAATTGTTAACATGAAAATTCAGCAAAAAGTATGGACATTGATTGTCCTATGTGTTTCGGCACAGTCAAAAAGAAAGAAAAATTTGCATTTCATGAGCTTTTTTCTCATAGACACTAGACGATAGTGTTAATCATATTTCAATCAATCATACCTTCAAATGAGACAGTTTTAACTAGAAACATGTAAACCCTGCACTACTCAGAAGTAAATCAAATACCTGGTATGTACAAAAAGCAACTTCAAAGAACAAAATTTTCTAAAAGGAAAACAATCTTTTAAGTTTGGAGTACAATTGCAAAGATTGGGGATGGTTGCAGAGGGCGAGATTGCAAAGGATATTAAGATAACGTTATTCGATATTCCTGAATTTCTGTCAAGTTTCATACAATTAAATCTGTAGGGGGCCATGACAAACTTGAAATTGAGACTCCAGGCATCATAATCTTTTCTTCAATGTTACATGTATATGACAAATACCCTAAAACAAGTTTCTAAGATGAATTGCAGGAATATGGCTCAGAATACCATGCAAACTCGCAAATGGTACTTAATAAGAAATTCACAACATTCACAAAGTCTCCCTGACTCCACCAACACCTGGAGACCCAAGCAGCTATTCTTAAGAGTCTGCCGCCACCAAAAACAAAGGTCACAAGATTTTGCCGAAGGTATTGATCAGGTGAATGCACCCTGTGAATGGAGAGTGCAGAAGCCTTTGAGTGCTGTTTCGCAGAACCAGCCAATAAGAGGCCTCTGCATCACAGGCATCTGTATGGCCAATACCATAGCTAAGGGGCAGTATTGCAGGCAACATAGGAAAAAGATAGGGTATAGATTCGCGCCAAGAAATACACAAAAATTCAGAAAAGAAGTCATACAAACTAATGCAGTTAAAGAGCATCCAATTAATTCATACAAAAAACTCCTGCTAAGCAAAACCTAGGGAGAGCAGATAACTTCAGCATTAGCGAACTCCAAGCAGTTTCAAGATAATATGATGGCACAGTCCTTTTGTTTCTGAAGAGATGAGAGCAGAGAAAAGGAAGAGAGGTAGGAGATGTGCTGTATTTACCTTCCCTTTGTTCCTTAGTAAAACTTTGTATTCTCTTTGAGAAGAGAGCCATTTTTTGTCAGGATCTTATCTGTTGGGGAAAAGGAGTGTCCCTCACTTTTATGGGACAGTGTAGTCTGGGAGTCCTGGGGAGCTCTTACAGGAGTTTCATCCCAACCAATCAAGTGGAGTGGGCATCATCGTTTTCAGTGATCACCAATTTGTTGTGTTAGAATCCAAGCATGGATTGTAAGTGAAGCGAAACTTACAATCAATTAAAGTCCAAAAATCTGAACGAAGGCATGTTCCACAAAACAAAAGCCCTATAATATAAGCTCTGAATCCGTATCACATAGTATAGGTTGGTCAAAGGTAGGTTATCTTCAACTAAATTATAAGGCATGACCAATTACTGCTTTTCTAAATGCAAAATTTGCTCATAAACTATTTAATTGACCAACAAACTAGGAGAACATTGGTAGGTTTTGAACAAATTAGGAGCTGTTTATTTCACTAATAATGGCTGTAGGTTATCTCCAGCTGTAAAATACTAACGCAATGTGTGGTCAATACATCATACTAGAATTTCCATTTGCAGAGCAACAATTGTTAACTCAGGGATATTGAAAAAATGGGTCCCCCTTCACATTTAGTTCTGAATGTAGCACGCAATAAATTCTTACAAACAATTACATATCTTTAGAAAAAGCTTACGATAAGGTTCCAAGAGATATCCTTTGGAAAGTCCTCGAGAAGAATGTTGTTGATATGACTTATATTCAAGTCATTAAAGATATGTATACTAGAGTTGTTACTTGTGTTCCGTTGATATGACTTATATTCAAGTCATTAAAGATATGTATACTAAAGCTGTTACTTGTGTTCATGAAGGAGGATTGACCAAATATTTTCTTATTTCTGTTGGATTACAGCAGGGATTGGCTTTAAGCCCTTATCTTTTTTCTTTAGTTATGGATGGTCTTACTAGACATCTACAGGAGGATGTACCTTGGTGTATGTTTTTTGCTGATGATATCCTTCTCGTGGATAAAACGAGAAAAAAGCCCAGAAAAAACTTGAATTATAGAGGTCTGCATTGGAGTCTAAAGGCATTCGTTTAAGTAGAACTAAAACTGAATACATGGAACGTAATTTTAGTAGTAATAGCTCTAGTGACAGAAGTGTGACTTTGGGTGATCAAATTATTAAAAAGTGTGAATGATTTAAATATCTTGGGTCTGTTGTTCAAAGCGATGGTAATATAGAAGGGGATGTTAATAGTAGAATTCAAGTTGGTTGGATGAAGTGGAGGAATGCTTCGAGCTTTCTGTGTGATAGAAAAGTATCGCCCAAACTGAAAGAAAAATTTTATAAGACGGTGGTGAGACCAGCAATGTTTTATGGCGATGAATGTTGGCCTTCAAAAGAGAAGCATAATACTAAGTTAAGTGTTGCCGAGATGAGAATGATTAGGTGGATGAGTGATTTACACTTATAGACAAAATGCGAAATGAATATATCCGTGATTAAGTTGGTGTAGCTCCTGTGACGGACAAAATTAGAGAAAGTCGGCTTAGATGGTTTGGTCACATGAAGCGTCGATCATCTGATGATCCGATTAGGAGAGTAGATGGTTTAGATTCGACTTATGTTAAGAAAGGCAGAGATAGACCTAGGAAGACTTAGGCTTATTGTATAAAAAATGATCTTAATTTACTAGAACTAAACGAAAATATGACACTAAATAGAACGCAGTGGAGAAAAAGGATTCATGTAGCCGACCACACGTAGTGGGATTAAGGCTTTGTTGTTGTTGTTGTATAGTTTTGTTAAAACTGCTCATCACAATTTGACAAGTTTATCATGAATGTATGATAGCTCATAAATGATTTATAAGGAAATTATAAAAACGCTATAAAAGATGGTTATTGTACCAGAAAAGCTCGAAAAGCAGTTTGAATAACAGTTGCAGCCCATTCTTCTTTTAGGCTTTGCTCAGAACGAGACTGGGAAGACAGCTGCAGATGAAGTGATGTTGCTGGAGAGGTGTCTGAATTGGAACTTGTTTGGATAATATCTCCTGTTGATAGATTTGTTCTCTCTACAAAGTCTGTTGCAGCTGTATCAAAATCCACAGAATGGTTTCTTCGATGCCAAAAGTGAGTTGTTGCATCATTTTTCTGCAATTTCTTTATAATTAAAAGTAACATAAGGGCAAGCTTATCAAGAGACAGTTCCGGCAACAAAGCACAGATTTTTCTAATGTGACATAAATAAATAAATTTAAAAAACATATAAAAGCATAAACCATGTAGAACATAGAAGCAAAATGACGAAGTTAACTATACAGCTTTTGAAAGTATAGTAATTATAAATTAGTAAGAGCTGTCATGACTAGTGTTTCTCTCTTTAGAAATCAATTATCATTGAAAGAATGCTGACTTATTTATTGGACTTCTCTGTACGGAAGAAATGAGTATCCTTAATTATTACGTAGCCTCACATAAAATTATGTGACTAATTCAGGGACAGTAGGTCAACTCACCAACCACTCTGAAAAATATTCCAATTCTTATTAGGCATGATTTATAAACTCAATTAAATGTTCATCGGTTTCTTATTAGTAGATGGGTTCTCTATTATCCTATTAACAAGCAAATACTATTGATGAATTGTATAGCTCGGTCACTTTTCTATAGTTTGATCTCACTGTTATTACCTAGCTCGTTCATAAAAATAGTTCATGGCATTTTGCCTTCAGATAAACATGTTTTTCCAAACATTTTGAAAATAAGCGATCAATTTATGATGTTAATTTTGCACAACGAATAGTACATTTTCTTCTTCTCTAAAATATTTTATCAAATACCAGTAAAAGGTTCAAACTTTTACCAACCTTAAAATATAACTTCATAAACAAATGACTTAAGCGACTCATCTTAATTTACTATAAATAGCATATCAAGTGGTACACATTAAACAGCCATCGTGAACTAGCAGGCTTGAGTTAAAATATGATATCCTTGAGAAGTCATAATTTTAGTGGAAGGTTAGCCAAGAAAGTGTTTCCAAACATTCATGATTCTCATCACAGGATTCAATAATGGAATAAGACCACTTAGATCAATGGAAAATTTAATTGCACTTTTGTAGTATGGTTGTGAGAACTTATACTATCGGCAATTTATACAATAAGAATGCAGATTAAAGCATGCAAGGCCGCCCACAAGCACAGATGTGTCAATCAAGCTTCATATCCATGTTATGTAACAAATTAAATGCATGCTACAGCTGCAGGGTCGTCCAGACGGTAGTTGGAATGTAAGCTAGTTTTATAAATAAAGAACTGAAATGAAAAATAAGACGTTGGACCTAAGGAAACCTTTTTTGTTTTTTATCATGGACTTGAAACTCGGCAGCAACTTAAACAATTGATTTTTTCCTTGGGAATAAAAAAAAAGTATGCAATAAAAAATTAAGTTGCTAGAGCATAATGCTCGGATAATAGGGCAGTAACATAAAATCTGTTCTATGGAAGGTTTCAGTTCATTGTGAGGAGATGGAACAGGGCTTATCAAATCATACACTTCATGAGCCCCTTTCTTAAAGAGCGTACTTTTAATGAGGAAGAAGGTTATCCTTTTTGCATATAAAGATGAAAAAATATTCTAGATATGCCCTATGTTTAGTATTAATTCCAATAATAAGACTGGCATTGATGCGGGGCGGGAAGCACTACACCATGATTGTCATGTGATGCAAGAAATCCCGGGACAAGGGCGGCTCCAATCAGGGTTTTTTTTTCATATCGTGGAGTCGGTTGGTCCTCATGGGCCACTCCTAGTTATCCTATTATTATATATTCGCACTTCTAATGTTCTAGAATTAGTTTTTGGCGTGAGTTTATTTAGGACAGTTGATGGCATCCGTTTCTTCCTTCGAGGACTGTATCTGAGGGTTTGAGTGATGCTCCTGTTATATCTCTTTCTCGACGTGAGAATAATTTTTCCCTATCCCGTTCCACATCCTTGCCATGTCGCTCTCGGCTACTCTGTCTCTACTGCAGCCGCCTAAGACAGCAGCTGTTGCTGTGCTTTTTTCTTTTTTTTTTTTACTGCAATTTCTACATTTCAAGCTGTCTCCCTCCTTCCCCTACTCGTTGCCATCCCTCAAAGCCACCTCCACCCTTCCCCAACTTTCCCGCATCAATCCCAATCGCCGATCCTAGTGGCCACCATCCAAAAGTCAGAAAATATATTGTTCATACTATCCAACCATCATTCCAACTTGATGTCGCCTAAATTGCAACCTATCTTGATGTCTCTACAGTCCTCGCATGCTGCCCCCGCACCAGATAGAACTCCTCTTGCTGTCCTGCAGTTCACAATGCTTCCCTTTCACTACACCTCACTGTCCCAACGCTTCACTTCACTGCAAACGCAATTCTAGCCACTACTTTTGATGTCCCAACCACCCAGAACTCATTTCAGCCACCTACCTCCGCTCCTCAAACACCTAGCCGACCTCCACCACCCATGGATCGAGCCCTATTATGATTTTAACTACTTATTTGCTTTCAATAATAATATTTGTTTTTCCTATTATTGTTTGGGTAAACTCCCGTATTATTTGGTATCAGAGCAAGTCTAACACTAATCTCATCCTAGGGTTTTTAGAATTCTACCATACCCAACCCTATCTCCAACAATTTTTTTTTCCCACACTACATTTCTATACACCTACTTCCACCTACCCAAACCCTAATCATGCCACCAAAAAGACAAAAGTCGGATGCCAATCAAGAGTTTACCATGACAAAGATGCAAAATGGCATGACATCCTAACACTCAAAAACACATTCCATGAACCAGAGCCACTCAATAACCATATACGGATCCATGTGGCCATCAAAATATGATAAATCCATATTTACTTCAANTCATGGATCGAGCCCTATTATGATTTTAACTGCTTATTTGCTTTCAATAATAATATTTATTTTTCCTATTATTGTTTGGGTAAACTCCCGTATTATTTGGTATCAGAGCTAGTCTAACACTAATCTCATCCTAGGGTTTTTAGGATTCAACCATACCCAACCCTATCTCCAACAATTTTTTTTCCCACACTACATCTCTATACACCTACTTCCACCTACCCAAACCCTAGTCATGCCACCAAAAAGACAATAGTCGGATGCCAATCAAGAGTTTACCATGACAAAGATGCAATGACAACTTCGCCTAGTGCTACAACAAATCAATGAATTGATAAAAAGTGATCGTTGAGACAGGGCACCCGTAGTCACAATGATAACTTACTAGATCGAATGAATAGAGTGAATCTCTTTCATCATAAAGATGTCAGGGATGAAGAATCTCCATCGCAAAGACTTGACTTGTATCAAAGAAGCTAGACTTCTAAAGTAAAGGTGAATTTGTCACATTTTTTACGGCTACTTAGATCTGAATGAGTTCATCAAGTGGTTCTAGGCTGTAGAACTTTTCTTCGAGTACAAGGACATCCCATCGGATGGTAAAACTAATTACTAGCAAGTTAAAGAAGAGTGCATTATTTTGGTAGGAAAATTTGAATCGCATACGCCAAGACGAGGGGAAACACAAGATCAGTACTTGGTCCAAGATGAAATGGGAGATGCAGCGCTATTACCTATCAGTTCCTTACAAACAGATTGTGCGGACCCTTTGATAACACAGATAACCCAAACCACAATAGAAAAAATTTATTACTTGAAATAAATATGCAATTACAATATTGCAACAATATTGCAACAAAAAAAACACAACACTAATACCCGACTATGGTTGGATTTGAGGTGGACAAAAAGCAGTCGTAAGAGGTTGTGGCAGGGAAAAGGAAGGTGGTTGGGGTGGTCTGGCGACAAAAGACGACAGATGGAGGGTTAGAAGACAAAGATAGCAGTTGGCGGGGGGACAATAGACTAGGAGGATTCGGCGGCAATGAAAAAGCATGTTGAAAGGTTCGATAGAAATCAATAAGTGGGGAGGTTCGGCGGCAAGGAAAGAGGGTAGAGGAGCAGTTGGTGGTACTGGACAGCAAGTAAGAAGGTAGGAAGGGGCAGCAGCAAGCAGGAGATAAAATGATACACACCACCTCATAATGAGTTATATCCGGAGCACCTTCTCTCAATCGAATACAACCCTATTAAAGGAAAAGAGTGTCGACGACTATCTTTATAGAAATCTGAACGAAAAACTGCCCTAAAAGTCAAAAAAAAAAACATATACATAGATCTAAGGTGAAGAGGAGTGGGCCAAGCTCTATGTAGGAGAGAAACCTATGCTTCGAAAGATCATTCCGCCCTTCCCTTGCCTAGGCCGAACCGGTCCTGGGTGTTCGCAGTAAATGCCTCGTGTAAGAGGTGAGGATGCCCCACATCAGTCTTCCAGGTTGGGGTGAGGATTTCATATGCTTGGAAAAATCATTTGTCCAAGCTTCTGTGTCCTCATAATATGGAATCAAATCTACCACATTAAAGGTAGTCGACATATTGTAATCCATCAACAAATCAATCTTGTAGGCATTTTCATTCGACTTCTTGAGAATTTTGAATGGCGTGTCATCTCTGGGCTTAAGTTTCCCGAAAAATCCCATTAAAAATCTCTCTTCAATCTAATTAGCACTAGATCTCCTTCCTGAAACGTCACATTCTTCCTTGTTTCATTAGCTTGTGCACGGTAATTATGACTTTGCTAGGTGATCTCCTTTATCCCTCCTTCTGTGTCATATGAATCTCATGTACCCTCTTCTCAACATCCTCACTAAACTTTGATGTAGAAAGAAGTGGTATCAAGTTAAGTGAAGTGAGTGGGTTGCGCCCATACACGATCTCAAAAGAGCTTTGATGTAGAAAGAAGTGGTACCAAGTCAATTGAAGTGAGTGGGTTGCGCCCATTCACGATCTCAAAAGAGGTGCACCCCCTGGCCCGACACACGGATCTATTGAAAGTGAATTCGGCTTGGGTTTGGATTCAAACTTACTATTTAACATTCTTCCCCAAAAAACACCTCAAAAGATTCCCCAGATTCATGTTCACCACCTCTGGCTGACTGTCTGTCTTTGGAAGAGCTGCTGAGCTGAATTGAAGCTTGGTGTCAAACTTCTCTGATAGGTTCCTCCAAAAGTGACTGAGAAACTTGACATCTCTATCGGAAGTAATGGTCCTAAATATCCCGTGCAGTCACGTGACCTCTCTGAAGTACAAATCAGTTACATGTGATGCAATCAGCGTATGATGGCAAGGTATGAAATGAATCATATTTAAGAATATCCACCGCAACCATCTCAGAATCCTTGTTCCACCGTGCCCTTGAAAGATCCACCACAAAATATATGCTAACATCCACCCACGGGGCCTCTAGTACTTGTAATGGAGTGTATAGTTATGCATTACACCCTCTAATTTAGGCCACATGACAAACTCTGCATTGTCTGATATGTCATTCCACATCTCTCATGAGTCGGTGCAAAAAAAGTGTTCTCGCACGAGTGTAAGAGTCGTGTCTACCAAAGTATCCTGCAAGTCCTCCACTATGACTCTCTTGAATGATTGACTCTCTCAGCGATCATTAAGGAATGAAAAACTTATTCTGATGGAACAGATAACCATCAATCATGTGATACTGCCAAGTTTGCTTCTCGCGACACTGCTCCCTGATATCTCTAAAATCTTCCCCGTACAACTCCACTAACTCGAATCCAAAAACTCAAGTTTGCATAGAAGTCATCAGCAAATGGCAGCAGCTCAGTGAATCTGCTACTCAATTCTAGCTTCTCTCCTTGTTCTTAAACATGAACTGAAATGTTGCCAAAAACTCCAACTAGAAAGCATGTCGTTCTCTAAGCTTATTTTGGCTATTCAAGAATTCAAATCCTCATGGTCCGTAAATAAAGTGAGCACACTCGTCAGCAGATAGTGACTCCGGTGATTAAGAGTTCTGCAGGGAATTCCCATCCCGCATGGCACCAACGTCCACGTCAGCAACACTACCAAGCTCAATCCTCTCATCATGCTTGCAGAAGCATGTATAAACAACCTGACTAAAGTTTCTACACCGTGAGCCCAAATAATTGAGTAATGTCTTTTTGATATCTAATAGCAAAGATAAATAAGAGAAAAAGATTAAAAAAAGCATGTTCTCAGCATCGCTCATAAGGCATAAGTGGGCTCCGTTCCTCACCACTCTCAAAGGAGCGCACGAGTTCTTTCAAACATAAAAAAAATACTTGAAAGATCATGATATGGTTAGCCTCACCACCACAACCCCAAATGTGTGCATGGTGATACTTGGTAGTTATCATCCTTCGCTCTATAGGTGGGAAAAAAGAAAAACCCTTGCATGCTCTGGCTGGCAAAATTGAGGCAAAAAGGAAAGTAGGAAAAAATGTTTATTTATAAGAAGCACCTCTTTGAAAAGCTTTTATTTTAGAGAAGCACTTCTTTGAAAGCATTGCAACATAAAATATTTTTTCACACTCCAACATCCACGAGGGATTGCTATTTTTACAATTTTGAAATTCAATATTATTATTTTTTAATATGATTCTACACATTTTATATTTAAACCAGCTATCCTTGTGATTTACTTCTAATGCATCTTGAAAAATTTAGAAATAAAAACTCTTGATGCACCGAAATGGGATCGTGGAAATCCAGCGTTTCAATGGGATGGTGGAAACAAATGCCGCCAACTCCCAATTTTTGCATTTTTTTTCTTTTTTTTTTTAATTTCTTTTCTATTTCTCTATTTATATTAAAGTTATTTTCTATTAGGGAACTATTTATATATTATTATTTTATGGTTTTGCAGACTTTTGCTTTATTTTGAATATTTTGGGTATTGTAATATCTATTTTCAATTAAAGTGTGGTGTGCCCTCTTCTTTTAGCAAGTGGTGGGTCTATATCTTGCCTACGAATGTGTGGTGGATCATCTTTGTTGTTTCATCATTCAACTGTTGTTTTCCATCCAGACAGCCACCAAACTCCTCCAAATTGCTGTCCAACAGCAGGTTTTGCCTCATACATCATTCAAACTACACCGAACTCACGTATTATCATCCACTCGCTAGGCCACAACCACCTGCCCACTAAATACCCTCCCTAAATGTCTTCTAGGAGCCCTATAATGATTTCATCTGCTATCAGAGCATGGCAAATCCTATATTTTCAAGGATTTATCTTTCTTGCGCCAAATTCAAAATTCCACCAAAAACAATAACCTAATATCTCTTCAAATAAAAATAATAAAAATAATAATATCCCCCACATACTTAAATCATTCCTACAGCAATTCCTAGCCCTAATCTTAAATTTTAAAAATTCAACCTTCTTACCTTCACCAAAAATTTATCCCGACATCTACCATCAAAACCTAAGCCCCATATAGGGTTGTCAATTTGGTTCGTTGTTCGTGAACAACTCGTATTCGGCTCGTGAAGCTGCTCGTGTTCGGCTCGTCATTAAGCCTTAAGATCTTAACACGAACAAATTTTTAAGCTCGAAATGTAAACGAGCTGAACGCAAATAAAAGTTTGTTCGCTCATGTTCGGATAAATAAATAAATGTACACATAATAAATACTCATAATAAATATTATAAATTATAATTAATTAGTATTTATACAATTTTTAGAAAATTTATTTTTTTATTTTATTTAAAAAATTAATTATTATAATAATTATATATTATAACGAGCCAATTTTGAGCCGAACACGAACATAAATAAGTTTTTCGACCCGAACAAGAACACCATGTTCACGAGCCAATTTCAAACACGAGCTAATTTCGAACAAGCTGAACACGAGCCTAGCCTGAGTTTGCTCAGGCTCGGCTCGTTTGCAGCCCTAGCCCCAGACCAACCTTTGATTTGCAATCCTACATCCACCGAAAATCTGACCAGGAGAAAAGGATGTCATTTCGCAAAAGAGAAACCCTTGGTGAGGTATCCAGGAACTTATTATGTAGGATATGCAGTAGAAAACTTCTAGCTACAAGAAAGGCTTGTCGCCATTGAGAAGAAACAATTCGGTGAGGTCACCAACATCTACAATTTGCTTCTCCCACTCCTCGCACTATATTGAATGTATTTGATAAATAAATATGTGAGGAATTAACTTTGAGATGAAATTTATGGCAAGATAAGCAACTCTCGCGAGCAACCACTCAAGAGAGACTTCTTCTTCTCTAGTAGGACATGGATCTCATTGAAGAATTTTCTTCTCTACTATGTTCCTAAGATAATTTTTTAAGTTGTGGTTCATCCCTCATGTCTGCCTATCTGTTGGTGGGAGCACTATTGAACTGAATCTAATATCTCAATAACTCAATATAATCTTCTAGAGCTAGCTCAAAAGTTCTTCATCTATGATATGTTAGGCCTCCCTCAGTAGGGACAACTCAAGAGGCAAGCTATGTATCTGAGAATCCTGAAATCCTCTTATCTATGATTGCCCTGTGTCTGGTATTGACTCCTTAAACTCATGGCCTGTTTGGATATCCACTTTCATTCAAGTTGATGCTCCTCTCAACGTCTATATAAAATTCGAGGCACCTTGATCTCATACTCTGCATCAATGTCCATTAACTTAAACTCAATACCCTCTAAAAACAACTAGTGTTTGACTAGTTGGAGTCGCTTTCACGCGGTAAGCTGAAGTCGATGGTGCCTCTTCCTCAGTGGCTGACAATTGACGATCCTTTCTAAAATTTTCATCTTCTCCCGGATCACTATTTATTTCTTCAACTGCTCCCAAATCAGTGAAGGACTACAAGTTGTGCAATCTGATTCAACATGCCCAAAATTGTGGCACTTAAAACATCTCTTAGCGGGATGGATTTAGGAATGTGGATCAGTTCCCTCTATTCTCCACTCTGAACTAGTCTCCTCAGACCAAGTCAGCCTGGATGTTCCTCTAAGTATACTCTAATTGTACAATCCTAGGGTTGGACCCAACCTGGAAGATGTAGTGTTCGTCCGGTTATGTGATGTTTCCACTTTTGAAGTTGAGGTCTGAACATCTGGTCTGTAGTGGGCTTGTAGGAAATGACATTGCATCTCCCATTTCATCATGGACTAGGTAGTAATTTAATTTTTCTATTATTGCTATTGAAGAACAAACAAATTCGTCCACCGCCGAGATACACTTTTACTTTACTTGTTGGCGGCCCATTCCGTCTAGTGGGAAGTCCTAACACTCAAAAACACATTCCACGGACCAGAGCCACTCAATAACCATATACGGATCCATGTGGCCATCAAAATATGATAAATCCATATTTACTTCAAAATTATGGATTATCCAATATTTCATGTCAAATCTTCAAGATATTGGTTCTTCATCTTGGGATCGAATTAAATTTGTGTGACCCCTATGAATAGTCTTATTTTCTCAATTTCATCGAGCAGTTATAACACTTTGCAAAATTGTTGCAGTATCTGGTCGATCATAAACTCATGATCCGTGTATGGCACTTATCTTCTTTGAGGCATAACAAAGGTTTGGGTAGTTGGAAGGAAATGTGTAATTGTGATGTAGGGTGGGGAAAAAACTTGAAGAGGCTGGAGACAGGTTTGGGTATGGCGGATGTCAAAAACTCTAGGATAGAACTAGAGTTAGGCTGTCTCGAATACCAAATGATACCGGAATAAACCCGAATAATCAATAGGAAAACAAATGTTATTATTGAAAGCAAATATGCGGATACAACCGAAACACACTGGAAAGAGAAAACGACAATAGCTACAATACTCAGACACTCACAAGGGTGGTTGTCGAGTGGTGGTGGTGACCGTTAGGGGTTTGGAAAAGTGGCAACAATATAGCGGAGGGCTGTACTATGGGAAAACAACAACACAATAATGGTGGCTTGCTGCCCTAGGCGGAATCAAGCAAAAAAGAGCGGAAACAACATAAAGACAGCAAGACAAGCAATGGTTGTGAGGGTTGACAGCTGGTAGGATTGATGGGACAGCAGGAAAATGACAATGGTAAGAGATAAAGAAAACTGGGGATGCTGGAACAGCACTCCTCAAAGTCCGGGGTGGCGACAACAAGGCAAAACACTGGTGGCAGCAGCTAGAAGATAGCAAAATTGCAAGAAACATCAATAGGCTGCTGTTCGGGGCAGCTGCAGTAGTGGAGAAAGGCCGGAAGAAATGTGGGAAGGATGTGGAAGGAAATAGAAAAGATAATCATCGCCTCGAGAGTGAGATGCAGCCAGAGCACCACTCAAACCCTTGCATATAGCCATTGCAGGGAAAAGAGAGCGTTGGCGGCTGTCTCAAATAAAACTCATGACAAAAACTAACCTAAGACACAAAAATAATATATTTATAGATTGAGTAAATAAGAGTGGACCCGCTCCAAATAGGAGGAAAATCCACGTAAAGGAAGTTTCGACCGGCCCTCCTGGACCGATCCAAGCCGCACTCGCTGTAGTAGTACTATAGTAGGGATCACAAAAACGCCCCTGCAAGATGCTCCTGCGTCAGTCTCTCACGGTTGAAAGAGCTTCAACCTCATCTGTCGAAGCTTCTAACTCCTCGTAGTATAATATCAAATCGATTATATTGCCAGTGGTGGAACTACTGTCAACTTTCCGATAAGTCATTCCTACAGGCATTTTCATTTCAAAGCGCGTATTGATAGAATAAGTATCCATTCATTTTAGGCACAACTAAAATTAGATTTGCATATCGATGTAGATTCTCATGAGTCATGAAGTAATTATATAATCTGCTTCTCCCACTCCTCATACTCGGGTGAGCGTATCTGAGAAATAAGTATGTGAGGATGAATCAATTCTAGAACGAAATCTATGGCAGGTTGAGCCGCTCTCATGAACAACTACTCAAGAGAGACCTTCTTTGGTAGGACCTAGATCCCATTGACGAATTTTCTTTCCCACCAAGTTCCCAAGTCAATTTCCAAAATTGAGGTCAATCCCTCCTACTGGCCATATGTTGGTGGGTACACTGTTAAACTAATTCTAATACCCAAAGACTCCATATAATCTTCTAGAATAGCTCAAAAGCTTATCATCTCTAATATATTGGGCCTCCCCATGTAGGGATAACTCTAAAGGTAGGCTATGAATCGGAGAATCCTAAAAATTCTCTCATCTGAAATTCCTGTCTAGCATTGGCTCCTCAAACTCAAGATATGTCAAATCCACATTTATTCAGAAGTCTCTCTAATATTTCATGGCGAATCTTCGGGATAGTAATTCTTCATCTTGAAAACTGAATGGAATTTGTGAAACCTCTAAATACTCCTCTTTCCTCAATTTCATCGAGTAGTTGAAGCACTCAGTGGAGTTGTTGCTATATCGCTTCCATGGTTAACTCTCGATCAGCATCCAACACTTATATCCTCGGAGGCATAATAGGGTTTGGGCGTGTGTAAGTGAAAGAAGGTATGTAATGGTGATATAGATTGGGAAAATATTTTGGAGATAGTGGAGATAGGTTTGAGTATTGTGGATAGTAGAAACTCTAAGGTAGGATTAAGATTGCGCTAACTCTAATACCAAATGAAATTGGAGTTACCCAAATAATCAGTAGAAAAACAAATGTTATTATTGAAACTGAATATGTGATTACAACTCAAACAAATTTGATAAGAAACTGAATATGTTATTATTAAACACGACACACATCTATCACAAGAGAGGATCTCGAGTGGTGGTCGTCAAGGGTTTGGCAAGGTAGCGACGAGATATAAGAGGGGATGGACAGTGAGAAAACGACGGCACAACAATGGTGGTTTGCTGCCCTGAGCGGCAGAAAGCAAGAAAGAGTAGAAACAACAAGATGACAGCAAGACAAAAAAGGGTTATGGGGGTTGACAACTGGTAGGAATAGATGGAACAGCAAGAGTATAAAAATAGCAGGTGATAAAGATGACTAGGGATGCTCGAAGGCGTACAGGACAGCACTCCTCACTGATTGGGATGGCAGCAGCAAGAGACAACGCGGGTGGCAGTGGCTGGAAGAAAGGAAAACTACAGAGAAATAGCAGCAAGCAGTTGTTCGGGGGCGGTTGTGGTAGTGGAGGGCAGCCGAAAATGATGTGGGGAGGATACAGAAGGGAATAAGAAAGATAATCACCACCTCAGAAATGAGATACAATCGAAGTACCGCCCAAACCTTCGAAAACAATACTTGCAGGGAAAAGAGAGATGTTGGCGGCTATCTCAAACAAAACTCAAGACAAAACTGACCTAAAAATACAAAAAATAATTTATGAATTTAAGGTAAATAGGAGTGGACCACACTCAAAATAGAAGGGAAATCCACGTAAATGAAGGGTCAACTAGCCCTCCTGGATCGGTCCAACCGCATTTACCCGAAACAATGTGGGGAGGACACATAAGGGAATAAGAAAGATAATCACCAGCTTTAAAATGAGATACAATCAAAGCACCGCCCAAACTTTCGAAAACAACACTTGCAGGGAAAAGAGAGATGCTGGCGGCTGTCTCGAACAAAACTCAAGACAAAACTAAACTAAAAATACAAAAACATATTCATGAACTTAAGGTAGATAGGAGTGGACCACACTCAAAATAGAAGGGAAATCCACGTTAATGAAGGGTCTACTGGCCCTCCAAGATCAGTCCAAGCCGCACTTGCCCACAAGAATTTGTGATATTGTAGCAGTATTGTAGTAGGGATCACAAAAATGTCTCCTGCGGAATGCTCCTACATCACTTTAAGAGAATACAATCTAGTGAGGTCATCAATATCCACAACAGTTGCTCGCCAGATTGAGAAAAGGAAATAAATTCCTTCCATAAAAAAATATCCAATGACAAAGAACCAACACCTCAACAATTGGCATGAAATATCAGATGAGAAGTCAAGATCTTGAAGTAAATGTGAATTTATGAAATTTTGACGGTAGTATAAATCCGAACGAGTTTATCGAGTGTCTTTAAATAGAGTTAAATTGGAATACGCCAATTTCAACAAGAACGCTTTCTTGTGGTGGGAGATCCTAAATTATTTGATAAAAGAAAGGGAAGAGTAAGATCACCATCTGATGGAGATTGAAAAAGTGGTGCAGCACAAATACCTTTCCCCATATTATCATTAGCTCCAAACAGATTCTTCTGTGGAGTACACAGGTGGGTGAACTTGATCAACGCTTGCTAAAATGTGAGTTGGTGAAACCAGAGAAGCACACAATATTGAGGTAATGCTGTGCAACTTTTGTCGCACTAGTCCCTACTTGATCATAGCTTTTAAGGTGCCATAACATCTTTGATACCATCCAACAAACCAACACCAATACCTGATAGAAAGAAAAACCACTTGATTGTGACGACCATGCATTTTTAGAATCCTTCAAACAAGTTTTATTTCAACATATTGATAGAAGAAGAAATACCACCGCACATCATTGTGCACAAATTGCCATGACTTAGTATTTTGTTGGTACAAATTTAGATCAATCTCGTTTACTTTTTTCCTTTTTTTGAACATGATAGTCTCATGTTTTTCCCTAATGGCATACTTTTTGTAAGTTTAGTAACTACTTTGATATAGTTATGCAACATGTACCCTTTCAAAGTGACCATCACACCTCACAAGTAGAATTCAACCCTAGGATTAAGCAACAAGAGTACACCCAATGAAAAATATCGGTCGATCCCGCTTGAGAAAAAAAACAATTCATGCTGGAGAAAAATTGGAGACAATCAATACTCCCAAATTCGTCCCAATGAGAAAATGCTTCAAGTGTCATGGTTTTGAGCACATTGAGTCTGGTTGTACAAACAGAAGAGTGATGTCTTTCATTGAGCAAGAAGTTGTGAAAAATATAGACAATGACACAAGAGATATATGAGAAGATGATAAAAAAAGGAGTACCGGCTTCCAGCCCATGAGAGAGAGGCTAGTAACCCGACTGGGCCTTAAAGCTGAACCCAAGAGGGAGCAATAGCAGCTCCACCAAATTTTTCATAATCATTGTATTGTGCAGGAAAAGCTGTTCAACATCATAACAGATGAAGGAAATTGTGAAAATGTGGCATCTATATAATTGGCAGATAAATTAAGCCTTACTACTCTGAAGCATTCTCAGCTATACTCTCTGACTTGATTGAAGAAACGGAGTAAGATCAATACTGACAAGAGACGACTCGTAGAGTTTTCTATAAGAAAGGTTCCAAGAGCAAGTGTGGAATCATTATTGGCAGAATGATTGTTACACATATCATGATGACCATAAAAGCACATATTCTTTCACCAAAGATGAAAACTGCATTGTCCTCGTGCCTGGGAAGGCGTCTAAGGTGTTTGAGAATATGCTGAAATGAACTATCTTTTTGCAGACCTTGAGAGAAACACTAACAAGACAAGTATTAGTTGTCCAAGAAGGCGCAAAGTTTGAGAGACCAATATTAGACACAGGGCAAGCCCCGATTGAGAATGATCAGGCATATAATCGCTTAAGATAAAAATGAGGATTCCCTAAGCTATTTCTAAAATAGTCTATGGAGTAAGTTGGATATAAAGTTCCAGTTCAGTTCAGTCGTGCAATCACGGACAGATGGTCAAATAGGAGTGATGAATCACAAATTTGAAAATCTCCATAATATATTTTGTGGGAAAGAATATCGGATGGTGCAATCCAAGTCCTTCCAGAGAAGAAGAAGAAACTTATTCTAGCCTAGGAGAACGACAAGGAGCGTTGATTCAGTGGAAACGGGATCGCAAAAATTCTCTGTTTTTACAAGATCATGAAATCTCACATTTCTATGAGATTCACAAGAAGCTGCCATAGCGGGAATTGGAACAGGACTGCCAACTTTCAATTTTTGCATATTATGTTTCTTTTTATATTTTTCATATTTCTCTATTTTTGATTAGGTTTGTATCTGCTATTCAAGAACTATTTATATGTTTTTTTTTTAACGGACTTTTGTTTTGTTTTGTTTTGTGTATTTGGATATTGCAATCTCTATTTTCTATCTTATGGAGTATTGTACTCTCTTCATTTTGAAATTGGCTTGTTTGTATCTTGCACATGAACAAGTGGTAGATCTTCCTAGGCCTTTCATCATTCGATTACCATTATTCATTTGAACAACCGCAGAACTCCAACATATTGTCCAACAACAAGTTCTGCCTCATACATCATTCCAAATGCCGTCCGACATGCAATATCATCCCTGCCAATGCACAACCTCTTCTCCGTGAAATCCCCTCAGTAGAAGCCTTGAAAGGTGTCACTTTTAGACTATAATTAGATCAAGTTAAGAGGAAAAATTAATCAAACTCATGAACACAACTTTTAGAGACTTACATCACAGGTCAATCAATCAAAAGTCATGTGATTTCAATGAGAGATAAACAATATATGGTCAATATAATAAGATAGACAGAAATGTTGTAAGTAAATAAGCTATGTGGCTCTGATATAAAATAAGGAACGAGCACAAACTTTTAAGAAAAATTCAAGGTTTAAATCTCTCATTTTTTTAGCAATTTGCAACCAAAAAAAAATTTAAATAAGAAAATCAATGTTATATTCTTTAAGAGATTCTTAAGATTTTGCATAAGTAGTAGTGATCCACACACTATATTATCAGAATCAATCAAGGTGATGAATGCAAAAATTGGATAGGACACAAATCCACCTTTACAAAATAATTCAATTTTGATGAGCGGTGGAAGAGAAATACTCAAACTAAGAAAGTTTGTGTTGATTTTTGGTCTATGAGTAATCAATGGCCCATGAGAACAAAACCAACAAAAGTAGTGATGAAACAAGTTGTAAGGAATTGAGATATAGATCCATTAAATAAAAAATGTTGTGATTCCGACTAAAGATAAGAAAGATATACATGAATCTTCTTTGGCCTCCTCGCAACTTAAATAGTAAAGGAAAGTTCTGATATGTACAATGCCATATTGCTGGGTCACCCCCAAGTGTGTCAAAGTAGATCATCTTTTGAGAATGTAAACTAAACCAATAGCGCCATATTATGGCATACTCTGATATCAAATTATGGCTTAGTTTGAGATCAGCAAAAACAAATAGCAACTTCCTTTCTGGGAATGGCATAAGAAATTGTCTGCCCACACTTGTTAAAGTGTTTATAAAAAATGTCAATCTTGTCCATGATTTTAATAACCTGCACAAGTTTCTTGCTCCCTGACCCTTCCCATCAGTTTTGGAGCCGCTACACCTCACCCCATAAAATGGTTAGAGCGATAAAAATTAGAATAATTGATTCACTTATTTCAAACTCTTATTCAGTAAAATCAAACTGCCATGAGTTCTCATGAAGCGATGGAATTAGATAAGTCATAAGATGCTGTTTCACCATATCTATAATAAAAAACGATAAATTCCCAAGCATACTTTGTAAGCACGAAGCATTAACTACAGCATTGCATACTTAACTACTTTATGCTTTGATGTGCATATTGGGAAGAACCATAAGTCTTCAAACAATACCATAAAAGGAGGAAAAAGATACCATTGTACCCACATTCTCACAGTTTCCCAAGTTTTGCAGTTTTTCTTGCTTTTTAGTCCCAACAAGTGATTTAAACCACTTCGCAGAAATGCCCATGGTTACTTCAGTTCCACTTTACACAATTATGACCTGCAGAAAAAAGAATTTAACGACAATTTTAAACCATTGTTTATAATCATCCTAAATAAGTAAACTAAAACTTAAGGAGTGCTTTACAATAATCAATTAAGACTTTTGAATTCATAATACACCATTCATAGCTTTTCTAACGTTTCATAAATTCCAAATACAGTGAAACTAAAACTAATTGGAAAGTCTATGAATATAATGTAATAACTGAATTTTAATAATAATAATAATAATAATAATAACTAAATAGGCACATCTCTACGGTTCACTTTTAGAAGTTGAGGGAGTTATTTATGTCATTTCGACCGCAATGAAGGGGGCATAGAGACAGAGGGGTAGAAGAGGAAGAATTTGTTGTTAGACGAAGGAGAAGGAAGAGAAGAAAGAGGAGGGTTCGTTTTCAGCCCTAAATTTTGGCTTGTCGTTGAGATAAGAAGTCGAAGGAGTCATATGCATCTCTTTTCCCCGATTCGACGTCGAGCCCTAGTCGATTGATCGAGGAGGAAGAAGGAGGTTAAGGGCTTCGTGCGTTGTACTCATGTGCAGAGAGAGGAGGAAGAGGCGATGTCGTGTGTGAGTGGTTTTGGATCGTGCCGAAACCGAAAAAAGAAAGGAGAAAGAGGCGACGTTGTGTGCATGCGGCATTAGGTCATGCCAAGACCAAAGAAGGAAGAGAAGGCAACTTCATGACGGCATACGATGATGGGTTGAACCTCGATCGCAGGCAGAGAAGTAAGAAGGGAGGCTCATGCATGCATTGTTGCGCACGGGTTTAGGCTGAAAACTGAAGGTATAAAGGTAGAATTGAGATTTGAAATTAAGTTAATTAACATAATGTTTTATAAGTGTGTGTGTGTGTTTAAATAAGTTTTAATAAAAAAATTTACCTAAAATGCTTCAAAGTTTTCTTATTTTATTTATGTCAAAAATCCTTAATCCCCACATCAGAGCACATAAAAAGAGCAAGTTCGATGCCCCTTATGTATCATTGAAGAATATACCTTCAAAATTTTATAACATGTGACGTTGTGAATTTGAAGTAATAACTTTGCATTGTACCCAAGAAAATCTATAACTTTGAGACATCAATAAAATGCCTATGTAATGCATAAGCACTTTACTGGCTTCTCCAATAACAGGAGCAAATTGGGAGAAAATTTCAAAGACCTGACACACCATACTTGCATGTTATTTTTTCTACATTTCACAAATCTAGGTAGAGATCAAAAAGCATGGCAAAGGAGTGTGGATCAGTTAAAGTACAGACTGGGAAAGTCTAGAGTATGTGAAGAACAAAAAGCAAAATAAATAAAGCTATGTTTTTAACTGTGGATGAATAACAACCTCCCTATGATAGTGATTTAGGGCCCATTTGGGGCAGCTTATTTGGTGAGATGGCGTTTTGAAAACGCACCCGGCCTATTTGGGTAAACTACGTTTTGGCAGCTTATGCATTTTCAAAACAACGTTTTTCACACCGCACCTATCTAGGTGCGGTGGCAGCTTTCTGGTAGCAGTCCGATTTTTTCAAAAAAATAAAAAATTGTAATAGCCACGACACCTAGCTTATCAGTAAATTATTTTTAATAAACTTATCAACAAATTATTCAATAAGCTACAGCTGCCCCAAACAGACCCTTAATTGCACACATAGCATAATGGTAAGTATAAATTTATATATGCCTTCTATTATTATATTTTTTTATTAATTTATTTAGCATTTTTGCAAAAATGGATTATGTGTAGTGATCTTACCATCTTAGAGCTTCATTTGTGTACCCATAAAAGGGTGACAAACTAGAAGCAAAAAGCAAATCACAATATTTGAATACTTTATGATATGAACTTGTACACCACAACTGTCAGTCGAATCTCAAAGTATTCAAACGGCCCAGACGACGGCCAGACAACCAAGACATCCTCTGCCCTACCATCAGCCAAGTGGCCAAGAATCGATTGACACACCATGATGAGAGATTCNTCACGTGGTTAAGAATCGATTGAAACGCCATGATGATAGATTCGAATGACAGACCACGCCGATAGTCACGACTGACCGAGACATAGGCTGGAATCCTTGATAGCAGCTAATAGGTCAACCCACCTTTACCACAACGAACGAAATCGACACTCAACCGGGCGCCTCGGCCCATGATGCGGTTACCACTCGGTCGGTCACCTCAGTCGGCCAAATTTAAGCAAGTCGATCAAATAATTACCGTCATGTTAAAACTCGAATAGTAAAAAAAATATGGTATGAAATCGATACGCTTATCAGAGCATCAATTGTATTAAGAGCGATTTTCATAATCGTTCCCTCTTTTCTGTAAAAAACAAATATGTGATAACTTGAAATGACTATATTATTTGTATTAAGCATATTTTAATATTTTTTTAACATTTAATTGTGTTTTTTTCATTGTGTACATTGGTACTTATTACTTAGTTTTAAGAATTGTTATTATGTTATTTTCATGACATATATAATACTATTTTTTATTGATAATACGCAGACCTCTGGTAAGTCTTGGTGGTCAAACCCTCTAAAACTCCATTGAAAAGTATTTTCTAACAAAGTTTTACTCGACCAAATTCAATTTCAACAAGGTTTTTACTTAAATTTTTGACAGTAAATGGCTCAATACCGATAGAAAAATTAACTAGAAATATGTTATTTTGCTATAATGACCACAATAAATGTTTTAATGATATAATCATTAAAAAAACAAACCACAAAAACCTTAAATATAACATTATTAGTATGCTTTGACCAATCCTTAATTCTTTTAACATAAACATAATTAACAATAATACATTTCAAACACAACCAAAGATAAAAACATTACAAGTGATCACAAAATAACATTTCTTCGCATTTAGATATAAATCCTCAACCATTAACCTCAATTTTTTTTTCTATGATGCAGAAAATGATCATCTCGTGTCTTGGAATAAATTAGAAAACCATCAAAGTGAACAAGAATTTTTTTAATGAAAGGTCACAAGAAATGATTCATTATCTTCACATTAATAGGTGCTTGATTAATCCATAGGCATCAACAACCATTCATTTATTACATCTTTCGCTTTAAAAGCAATTTTCACACAACATTTTCTCATTCAAACTCCACAGCAACCACTCAAAACAATATCAGAAAATAATACAACATCACTCATATATCCATAACGCCAACCAAATGAGATATAATAAATCTATATTTAATTAACTAATAATTATACTATCTACAGACATCCCACAATTACCATTCTTGTATATTTGAACAAACCATAGACAGCTCAAGTGCTTGTATTTTACTAATAAACTCTATCTTGAGTAATGTATATCTTATCTCTTAAGCTCAACATTGTCTATGAAATTCATCCTATAATGAAACAAATTAGTCAATGATGATCTATGAACATGTTGTGGACAGCAGTAGGGAAGTGATATTCTGGACTGCGGGAGCAAGCGAGGTGGGCAGTGGCAGAGAAGGGGGATGCGGTGGACAGCAGGACAGTGAAAGGATGGCTTTCCAGGATTGTGGAAGCAAGGAAAAGGGAAAAACTATGGGAAAAACAGCTATATGTGGCTGTTGTGGCAGCTGCAGTTGGCAAGGGGTGGCTGGGAGCGAAGTGGGAATGATGCATAAGGGGGATAAGGAAGATAATCACCACCTCGAGAACGAGATACAGCCGAAAGACCACCCAAACTCTTGGATGCAACCCTCAAAGAGAGAAACAGACGTGCTAAGGCTGTCCCAAACAAACTCACACAAAATTGGCCCTCGACTCTCAAGACAACGAATTAGCAATAATAGGATTACTAGAAGTGGCCCAGGTGAACCGGCAAACTCTTCGGAAGGGATAAAACATGGCCCAATTCAGTAGAGGCAAAGCAGTCAGGCTCGTTGTTTACGTTCGCAAAAACTCCCGCATGTTAGATGCGACCCCATTCCACCTTTGGATGGCCCGCATCAATGCAGGAGGGACACCCATGTCAATGGGTAGCATATCATATTAGATTATATCAATATAAGAAGTCATTTGAATCTAGACTAAACAGCTGAGTTGCAAACATTGCAATGTTTTCTACTCAAACTACCTTATAAGATGGTGGTTGTAGTTCGATTTTCAAAATGATAGAATCTATGGAAAACTTAAATACAATATTCATACAACTTTTCATAGCTTTGATCAAAATAACTTTGAAAAATCACAATCCTCCTCCAACCCGATTTAAGCATAAGAGTGGTGCTTAGCAATGTGTGACATTCAAATAATTATCAATTAAAACATTCTCAACATCACCAATTTATTCATCAAACTCATAAAAATCATCACCATCATTTAACTCAACATCCTCCACATCTATATGCAAATTCCTGCAAGATGACATATTAACACAATGACCAATTTTACAATATTTAAAACAATTCTTGGCATAAGGTTAGACCAAAATGAAGTTGCACCTTAGAAAAAAAAAATTGAAGATGCAGATGATTTCTCCTTGTTGTTTTTATTATTGGCAATGTTACTATCCTTGGATGAAATAGATGCAAAAAACTAATATTGATTGATGTGGTAAAACAATGCCCTCTTTATATGCACTAATTCTCTTAGACATTGTTCATTTTAGCAAAAGTCCAATGCTAGTAGAAAAAACTTTTGAGATATGGAATTTGGTAAGCATAATTTCACTCTTGAAAATAAGTATTGGACTAGATTTAAATCTAATGTGTAGTCTTTGAATTTTCAATTATCTTAACATATTCATAATCTTAATGCTTTGTTATATATAATACTAACAATCTTTTAATTATTAGGTATAATTAACCTAATAAGTAAAGAGAAATAAATTCTAAAAGATAAGTGAATGCAGGTTATTACCAAAAGCACTCAAGTAATAAAGGTTAAAAATTTATTTCTTTGTTAAAGTTAACTACACTTACATGTAGTTACCTTTAAAAATTTATTATTATCTATTGAAAACATATTGCAGTAATATTATAAAAAAAAATACTAAAAGTTAATCAAAAACATTGTGTTACTATAGGTACAATTAAGAAATTGCTTGACAAAAGGACATCCGAACATACTGAACAGGCAGATAAATAAAATTTTATTTTAAAATAGTTTCTTTAATTTTAAAAATTAAACGCATGTTTTTAATGCTTTTAGAGGTGCAAGTGAGTCCAGCCAACTCGTGGGCCGGCTCGAGCTCGGCTCGATAAGTGGCTCGTGAGCTGAGCTCGATGAGCTAACAAACCAAGCCCAAGCCAGCCCTGAATCGACTCGTTAGCTCGTAAGCCAGCTCATTTAAAAAAAGTATTAACATAAATTAAACTCAAAATATAATAAATTTCAAAACTTTATCATTAAGGTATTAAAAATATTATGAAAATAATATTTTTTTATTATATAAACTGGCTTCTTACTATTTATCTCATAATTGTTCATTTTATTTGTTAACTTACTATAAAGTTATTTTAAATTAATATCATTTTCTCTTTTTTATAATAAACAAGTCGGTGCACGAGCTGACTCGAACTCTTAAACTTAAGCTCGATATCAATAAAAATAATCAAGCTGAAGCCAAGGGCGACTCGACCTGTTTACACCCCTAAATTGCTTTTAGTATTTTCTTTCTAATATAGAAATTTTATATTTTTCATATTCTTAAATTATTTAAGGAAAATGTTAAATTAAGAGATGGCAATAAAATATGATATATACAGATGCATATTTAAATATTAGATCACCCCCGTATAGAACTGGTTGGGGAAGCAACGTATTAGTGCATGTAATAAAAATGGAAATGATTGTCAATCTTTTTGTGGGTTTTGAAAAAAGTTATAAAGGTTGTACATTTAATACACATATAGACGTGGTCAATCGCGTAAAGCCAGTGGTTCTTTTCCTTCTGCCCCGCTCCCCAAAAACAAAGTTCGACTTACATGTGTTAAGCATATAGCTAGCATTTCTTCTGAGCCAGGATCAAACTCAGAGTTTGACTATGATTGGCCCTGCAGTGGTAGAATCAGTTGAATCGGGCCTACTACTAAACATTGATTCTCTCTCCTCTCCTTTCAGTCGAGCATAACAAAAGTTCTAATCTCCTTTCAATTGAGCATAACAGAAGATTAACTCCCATTAAATGATGTTTTATATGAAATAAAAAATGTAATAATAAAATAGTTTCATTTATCTTCTCAATTTACTATTTTATCTTTCACTTTTTTATAAAATTGACTTGAGATTTGGATGCAGCTGAAGGATGTGCACAAAACAGTATTTCAAACTTATGAGGGTCACTATAAATTTCAGATTAAATGAAAAGAATTATTAGATGAAGACGCCAAGGGGGAGCCATATGACTTGATCCTTCAATAGTTTCTTTTTTTTCCAACTTGAGGATAAGGTGCCTTATTGGGAGGGTACCGACGATGCTTTCCACCATGCCAAGCCCACCAAATAATCTGAAGACTTATTTTAAGTGCAATGCTAAAAAAATAATTTAGTCTTATATTATTTATTATTTTAGGGGTATAAATAGGGCTAATATGTTTAGTGTTAGAATTATATATGAGATTATGGTCTTTGAGTCTTAGGGTTAGGATTTGGGACAGATCGTCTACCCCTCGAATTGCAGGTGTTGGGAAAGATTACCAACATCTCGAAATGTAGGTGTTTATCTTTATATATTTTAGTTGTGTCGTTTTGTGCTATTGAAGAAAAGTATTTTTTGTCATAATTTGCGGTGAAAATTCATCTTGGTTCGTATCACATTCTAAATGGAATCCACTTTAGGTTCAAATGAATAAACTTGATCATCTACCAAATTATCAATCTTTATTTTAACAGAATTATTGTCACATTATAATTAATTTTACTTATTTATAAGCTCATTTAATTGTTTTTGTAAAATAGCAAACTTCCATTACTTTCATAATCTATTAAGTCACTCTAATATTTTGCCCTGCTTCAAGAAACATATTTAAACAAACTTAAGTTCTAATAAGATTCCAATGCAGGATGACATAGATTTAAGTTTTCTAATATAATTAATATGATGTGGGGATGCACAAAGGAAAATAGAGGATTAACAAATCTTTAGTAACAAATTAATTCAAAAACCCGCTTCCTTTAAATAAGAAAAAGGATCGAAAATATACAAGAATCTGAACAGGACATTAAAATTAAATAAAATTAGTAAATATATCAAATTTTTGCCCTGCTTCAAGTAACATATTGAAACAAATTTAAGTTCTAATAACAATCCAATGCAGGATGACATAGATTTATGTTTCTAATAGAATTAATATGATGCGGGGATGCACTCGTCCAAAGGAAAATAGAGGATTAACAATCTTTAGTAACAAATCAATTCAAAAACCCGCTTCCTTTAAATAAGAAAAAGGATCGAAAATATACAAGAATCTGAACAAGACATTAAAATTAAATAAAATTAGTAAATATATCAAATTAATTTCTACAAATTAAATTTCCAACGTGTCATTTTTTTATCAAAATTAAGTGCACTAAGAACACATAACAAATCAAACAAATGAAATAAAACAATAAAAAAGTTTACCGAAATAAGAATAATCAGGTCATGTGTCAATACAAGTAGCATGGGGATGGTTGACTACCTTGAAATTAACTAGCCAAACATATTACTAAAAGTAATCACACATCAACTTAATCTTAAAAGACTGAACCTGAAAAATAGATTTAGTTATGCCCAAATTTATGTTACAGATCATTATTTATAGACTCTTCAAACTTAAACTAGTATATGAGCTTGGCACGGGATCAATCTCAACTTAACTTCATTTAATATCACTGAATAGAAAAAAGTTCCATATTTAATTTTAAACCTCCAACTCAATCAAATCAATGCTACACGTTGGCCATTATCAAATTGAAACCCACAAGAAACCACAACAACAAGTAAATAGCCTTATTATAGCAACCCCATCATGCCCCACCCCAATGCATAATATAGACCGTCACAAGGTTGTAGAAAAACCTTCCAATTGATATAAGTAATTATAAGATTAAATTAACATTAGACTTCATAAAAACAAACCAATTTTTTATTAACATGTTTAATATTACACCATATACCCACATCATTTGATACATACATAACGCCACTAACATCCACAAGCAAAACTTGAACAACATCCCCTACACTTGTCACGTTATCTCATAAAATAATCTCTTATAACAACAATATATAATAGAAAAATCAATACATATAATAGTACATCTTCCCGAATAAAATCAACTCAATCTACAACTCTGCCCCTTAATGATACCTTTACACTAACCCTAACACAACACATAGGTCCATACAATGGTGATTATAAAGCCAAATAAAAAATCAAAGCTCCAGCTCAAAATTCTTTTAGTCGACGAGTAAGGGACATGCATGATCATTCACCATATCTATGCAACTTTATCATGAAACATATGAAAGAAATTAAATTGATAATATACTAGGAAATCACCATAAGTCATGTATATTAGTAAGGTTATATCATATCATGCTTGAGTGTTATTCATAATCACAAATGCTTGTATGTAGAGCCATGGTATACATAAAAAACAAAAACGTGCAACTATAAAAATTTAGATAGCAAATCAAGTATGATAGAGATGTTACTATTCAAACACAAACCATGATATTATATCACCACATTCATAATTCCTTTTATACAAAATTGGAATGGGAAAAAGCATAGAATCATGGAATGGATGTTTGTTCATCTCAGCATTTATTTCATATAGCAATAAAGTTGATTAAACTAGAATTATCATTCTAGTGTCTGTTGTTTACTATCCCCTAACAAAAGAGCATCATATTTTGAAGTATTCATTTTATCCTCAACCCCCGCCCTGAAAAAAAAGAGGTCCCAAATATCATCTTGTTTGCCCATATGCCTAATCTTTTAGCTTTTCATGTACATCTAATAGAGGGCTCGCATCTACTACTCTCACATTAAAAAAAAGCTCATCCGCTTGTCCTTTTGCAAGATAACATAACTCAACTTGTAAAAAACAAATAGCTATCCTTTCAATACACAGGAAATAATAATATAGATAAATTGCATGTCAGTGAATTTTACATCGTCATGTTAAAGAATTCATATAAAATAATTTCTATGGTGTGCATCCTACAAGACTTCCAGAAACTAGATGCAAATGCATGCTACAACAGGGCAATATATCACAAAATCAAAATGAGAATAATCTGCACATCATTCCATACAAAATAAGAGCAATGAATAATCATAAAATTCAACAATAATCCATCTATAATAGTCATGTGCAAAACATGCAACAGCATTGGATATAATCAATGGTTGTGTCTATGTCATTGTCATCACCACTCTTCATAATCCCCTTTCCAGAAGTAAGTAGAGGAGACAAGGTGAAAAGGGTTTTGGATGAAGAAAAAAAAATGCTTCAAAGGTAAAAGGGAAATGAATGCTGCGGACTGCCACAACATCACTTCTGATGAGAAAAGTATTTTTTCTCCATCAACTTAGAGGGAAATATAATTACGATACTTTAGTCAAAACTACATGCGTTTATCTGTATATTTCAAACCAGTAAAGGTTAAATGCTCAATTAGATAAACGAGTTGGGGTAAAGATTATTTCCTCAAGTTTTACAACCTCCTGCAACATACTCAATTCACAGAGAAGAGAGGTGCGGAAGACTTGGAGCAGAGAATGATGATTCTTATTGGCTTGGTTCAACTATAATTTCTCTTACATAGACAAAATTCAGCTTGCAACACAAGAAACATTAGTTTAGGACAAATCTAATCAAATAAAATAAAATAAATTCATATCATACAACGCAAGAAATGGAGTATGTATATTTTAGGAAGATTTCGAGAGTAATTTATTCAAGCGAGACATTAATCTCAACAATTTTTTTGTCAAGCCATCAAGAAAATGACGGTAGCATATAAAATTCCTCACTTTTTTATAGGAGGGGCAGAGGGAAAACCCAGGAATTGTTGGACGACACCAAAGCACTCAACTAACCACCTAAATGACGGGAAGTCGAAAGCCGGTACAAAAAGTACCAGTTGGAGAAGTAGACATATCTAAACTCCAACCAAGCGACCAATAAAAGGAATGAAATAAATGGATAAGAAAGAATACATTGACTTCAACGCGAATATAAAAGTATAAAATTAGCAAGAAGTTGCTACGAAGAACTAATTTCCGCCAGAATAACCATGGTGCCACAATCGCTGCCTCCATTCAGTCTAAGCTAGATTTAGGGCAAAAATCACACCCATTTCAAAAAAAACACCAAAAAGAAGAAGCGGAAAACACGCATTCAACTCCAGAATCGCACAATTCGAGCTCAGCCGCATGTGCAAGCCCAGATCTAACAAAGTGTGCCTCAAATACCATCAGAATACTGAGAAAAGCCGAAATGGCGGAATCCACCAACACCAAAACTCACCTCCAAGCTCGAACAGTCGCCCATGCTCCTCTCATTCTCTTCTTTTCCCTTCCCTTCCTGAACGGTTGCCAGCAAAAGCGTTACAACAACTGTTCAACTCCCCAGGCCTTCCACTGGACGAGCTTTTGAGCTCTGGCCTCGAGATCCATCAATGGTAGCTCTTTCTCTTACACTACTAGCTCTCCCCCTCCATATTCCCAATTTTGACGTTACGATAGCTGTTTCACTGTCCTACCCGGTTCTGCACAAGGGATTAGATCTAAGGGTACGTTTAGGGAGCTTATCATAACCTCTTTATTCTAATAATCAGCTCATTTAGATAAGTTACTTGTTATTTGGTTTGTATATTTTGAAAAGAGTTGCTTCTGAAAAAATAATTATTTTACCTTTCTTCTGAATAATTTGTTTAGCTGTTTGGTTAGTGTTTTTTTTAAACAGCTTATTTGCAAATTTTTTAGTTAAATTAATAATTTGAATATCATAATTTGTTATTTTTTAAACAAAATTAAAGAGCAAATGTTAAGAGAAGAGAATACAAAAAGGTTATGTTACATTTATATAACTCAAATATATCTGATCACATCAAACAAGCAAAGTTAAGCATACAAAAGTAAAATGCACATTCACATACTAATATGGAGTATAATGAGACAAAAATAAATAAATAGCATGTCAAAATGACAAGGAAAAAATTATAATATTGACTTTATAATGTAACAACATATCATGGCTCATGCTGCCCGGCTCTGACACTCCAGAGCCCTGAGCGAACATGTCCGACTGTGATGCAGTAGAAAAGGAAGCACTCGAACCAGATGCGGTGTTTTGAAATTTTGAGATCGACGAACATTGAGTGGCAGTGTCCAGTTGGGATATCATAAAAACAGAGTCCCTGTCAGCCAACTTAAAAAAAGTGCAGTCTTCATGTCGTTGTGCCCACTGCGGGCACCTGTAAAATTGTCTCCCGAAGCTATGTGTCTAGCGTGACGTGAGTAGCATGGTCAGTAGCCCGCACCGACATCACTTTCTCGGACTTCCCTGAATATCAGGAGTTCATCTTCCTGCAGTTATTAAAAATAAAATAGATCAGTAAAAAAATTAAGGAAATATAGAAAGTCTATGTAACGAAGTATGGAGGCAACAGTTGTCGACAACAAATTTTTGTGGCCGTCCAATCTGCTCCACCGTTATCCAGATTATAAGAGGTGAAACTATTAACCAACATAAAGTAATATATCCACAGTAATTATAAAATATGCTCAAAATTGCTATTAAAAGCAGCAATATATATTTTAGGTCATACAAAGAATTTCATCCAAAAATAAAATAGCTCAATGTAATTGTGGGAATACAGATACATTGGCTGACATAAAAATAATTTGTCACAAAACAGAAATACTATTTTCCAAACATAACAACCAAGACATATGTAATCTTATAACTAAAAACTTAAACAACTAGTCCATAGCTACAAGTTTGGACTACAATTTTAGAAATCTATACATCTTAAATGATTGCATTCATAAATTTTTGAAATTTTCAAAAGCTTGCTCATGTTTCCAGCAAAGCAAGAAGACCATACCAGCTTATGGAATTATAAAAAATGAACCACTGCTTTCATCAAAGCAAGGAGAACATGCAAACAACAAATTGATGAAGTACCATAGCCTAAGGAGAATAATTGTAGCAAGGGGACATCTACAGCCAGCATGTAGGTACCAAATTATAGCTAGCAAACTTGTAGGGGATTGAAAGAAGCTAGAGTAAAATCTACTAGCCATCAATATTAATGAACATAAAACTTCCAGCAGTCAATGACAAAATCCATCATGGTTTGATATTAGTTTTAAGATTTATTTTTTGCCATAGATGCTCATAGTTTGATTTCAGTTTCAAGATTTATAAGAAAATACCTAAATCACCAAGGATCCAACTCCACCTGCCCCGCCTAATACAAGAATAGATTTACCAGCATAGAAGCCTGCTTTCTCCAAGCCTTCTTTTGTTGTCTCAATAGCAAGAGGAATTCCAGCCGCAGACTGAAAGTCCAAATTAAAAATGCAGAAAAAGGAGATGGAAAGAAGTAAAATTTAAAATTGTCCCCCTAATTGTAGAAATAAAGGTTGCCAAAAACAAACCTCATTGGTCATCCAAGCTGCTCCATAATTATTCTCCTATTGTTTTTTGTTGAGAACAAACCTCCTTTGGGTTGACAGAAAACATCTAAAACCTCCTTACCAACTAAATAAAAAGGTTCTGCATTCAAGTCCTTCTCCACGAAAACATTACATAAATTCCAGGGTACATGTTAACTGTAAACGACAGGCAACAGAAACATTTCCTTGAAATTGACCAAAATGAAATAACTGATATTCTCTCATTTCAGTCATACAAATTTACATATCACAAAACAGGAATGTTGTTTTACTCTTTTTTTTTAAAGAAGAGGAGAATTTGATGACAGAAGAACTCTAAGGGCTTGGAAGAATAGGAAAATTTGATCAAAAATGAAGATTCATAACTATCATTTCCCAAGAAAAAGCAGATCTATAACCTGATTACACTATAGGGATGAAAATTTATAACTCACAAAAGAGGCATGGTAAAGTATATTGAGCATTTGAAATCTTGCACATGAATTTATCCAACGTTGAAATAACCCTTCAATGGGTTTACAGAAACACGTAAAATGGGACATAAATTTCAGGGTATAGGTTAACGGTAAACAACTTGCAATTTAAATAAAATATTCACTTCTTTGTGATATGATGAAATGGCCAATTTTTCAGAGTGCTTGTGCAACATTCCAAAATGAAATGAACAAACAGTGAAAATACATATGTAAGCAGTTTCTTCTTCACTCTTGCACATAATACCATAAATATCATTGAAAGAACTATATGTAATGAATGTAAACAACTCAATGTAAGTTGGGATACAAGATACAATTAAATATGCTAGTTTTGAGCAAAATTCTAGCCAAATTTGCAACTACTAGTCACATTTGGAAGCAAAGAAATGTATAGATTGCTTCTTTGCTTTCCTAAATATGCTTGTAGCAACCTGTTGACCTTACTTTTGGTTGAGGTCTAGTTCTTCCTCTTTAGTAGCCTAGGGTCTAGCCGTAGGACTTTCCTATTGACTATTCTTAGAAAACCAGAAAAGGAACCCTCACCATTAGAAATTCCAAACCCCTCTTTACTCAACTTGAAGTTCCACATAATGGTCCTAACCTCTAGCACTTAGTAGGTGGGGTCATTATGGAGGAGCTCAAGGAGAGTTCCCATATGACTGCTTGCCATTAGGGTTGACTCTGGGTGTTGGTCTAGAGCTAAGGCACTCACTACAATCACCTCACTCACAGTCACTCAATACCCTAAACCCAAAATTCCTTAACTTTGATCCTTTAATCTTTTGGGAGACTCATGTAGATGGTCCTCTAAACCTACTAACCCTAGGCTGGGGTTTAGCTAAGACCAGTACATAGAGAACCCAAATGGGTTCCCATTGGTCCATAGCTCATTTATGGTGGTTGACACCCTAATTATACCAAAAATACTCAACTTGATCTTTTTGCCCATGAACTCTCCTAAATTACCTAAGTACCCTTGAAATCCTAATTTTGGCCAAAATTTCCAAATTTACCCAAAATATCCAAATTTATTCAAAAATCATTTCAAACCTTTTGAAAACATCCAAATTACCCAAAATCACTAAAAATTTGTCAAATTACCAAAATGCCCCTTCTTAGCCCAAAATTCAAAAAATTCCAAAAAATCCCAAAAATTTTCAAAACATTCCAAATATTCTCAATTTCATTTTTCTCAACTATCACATGACCCAATTTTACCAATTTGACCATTTTGACCAAAACCCTCAAATTGCATTTAAAAGCCCAATTTTCCCCAAATTTACCTCAAATGTCCATCAATTTGGTCTCAATTTCCCCCAATTTCAATTCTAAACTCAAATTAACCTTTCATATGACCAATATAAACCAAATCCAAGCTCAATTGGCTCATTCTTTGAGCCTAATTTTGATCTAAGTCAAACCCCCAATTTTGGTCGTATGACTTGATCTCACCAAATTAAACATATAGCCTACTCAATTTGTCACAATTTATGTTGAAAACTCTTCATAACATTATGAAACATTAAACTTAACCTTAAATTGTCCTTGGTGATTCCTCAATTTCATTTAATTTCAACATAAATCCAAAAATCCCCAAATTTGCCCCAAATTGGTTGTCCTCAAATTCCACCAAATTGAATGCCTTAGCCCCAAAATTGGCATCCAATTCATGTTGAAAACTCTTCATGACATTTCTATTGATCATTCTCAACAATCAATTTGGACTTAGCCCAAGCCTAGCCCAATCTAGACCCAAATCTAGCCCAACGTACCCAAATTCACTAAAATTTCAAAATCCTTCAAATTGAACCCCCAATTGAACTCAAAATCACTTCAATCCTTCACTAAAAATGTTCATTACAATCATCTACACAATTTTGATGAATTAATTGGGCTCAAGATCATGGCTAGCCTAACCTAAACCCACTTTAAGCCAAATTGACCTACATGGACCCCTTCACCAAAAATTGACCCAATCAAGCCAAATTGACCAACCAAAGACCACCACAGCCAAATTCTAAACCTTATTGAACAAACTAAACCCCATGGAACCACCCAAATGAGCCATGGACCAAAGGATACCCAAATCAAGGGCTTTTCTTCCAAAATTGCTTAAGCCTAAGGGATTTTTGCCAAAACTAAGCACCTACCCAAATAAATTGATGTGCAATATTCCCCAGGCTCACCTGACCTCCTGACCACCTCCTCTAGCCTTGCCGGCCAGCCTAGTTACAGGAAAATGGCCAAATCAAGAGCTACCCCCATGGAATCAAACCCAATTCAAACCTAGAGGCCACCTCATCCCATTTTAAGTTTAAAGCCTCTCTGCCCTCCACCTAAGCAAACTTTTTCACCCCGCAATTGGCCATGACAGCTACCCTAAGCCAATTTTATAAAACCTCACCTCTATGGCCATAAGAGGGGGTGCTGAAAATTTCTCAAATAGATCCTACAAAATCACTCCCTTAGCTTCCTTAAGACCTCCATAGTGCAACCCAACTACCCCATTTCCCTAAATCCCCTTATCGGAGCTCAATTTTTGAGCTTAAAACCTTGCAGGAGACTGGACAGAGCTCTCCACACCTCTACACTCCACCAAAAACAAATTAAACTCACCCACACCTGACCCAAGGAAAATATGTTGAGATTTTCATACCTATTTTATACTGTTTTTTATGATATTGCACTTTAAAGAAAGGTATTTTTGATGTTTTATTGCAGGAATGATAAATTAGGGTCAATGGATCAAAAAGATGCAAAAAGAATCAGATTTGGAGTGAAAAGGACCAAAATGTGGAAATTTGAACTAGGTCGTCGACGACGCCCTTGACCCCGCCGACGACGAGTTTTTTCCGAAGCTACAGGACAAAATTCTTCAGAAGTCCGCCGACGGCGCCCTCGAGGCCGTTCACGGCGAGCTCGGCGGTTATGCCTACTCAAGCTTTGGATAATGCCAAATTTTGAAGGGATGCTTAGGCAACTCTTGAGAAAGCTCATCCACAACTTTAAAAGACTATTTTGACCAAAAATTGGAGAGCCTGAAGAAGGGGGGAAAGAATCTAGGGAGTAAAGGAAGTGCTAGAGAGAGTTCCTAGAGATTAGAAAG
>JXCR01131559.1:0-57977 GCA_002079205.1 Phalaenopsis hybrid cultivar
CATATATAAAAATAGGATTGAAATCTAGCTATAACATGCTTGCATGAATTTTCATATCCTAACTATGTAAGTACAAAAATTAAAAACAGGAGTAGAAAATTAAATTGATCAATTTTTTTTATTTCGACTTGATATAAGGAGATTCATTAAACTTCTATGAAGTGGACTATAACTAAAAAACAAATAAGCACACTAGTGAAAAAAGACAATTGCAAAATAGAGAAAAATAACTGGTAGTAAATTGATAATTTTAAAAATGCAGATTTAAGTAGCAGGTTAGCTAAATTCTAAACCTTTCTAAGATTCCATAATTAAGTTCAACAAACACTAACTAAATACATCAACATAATTAAAACAATTTCTACCACTAAAACAAACTAGATAGACACAAAAATACAAATACATCACAATAGGTGTACAAACAAAATATTCTCAACAATAACAACTAAAAACACAACACAAATTACATAACAAATGCACTAATAACAGCTTATAACAACACATAAACTAAAAAATAAAACAAAACTACAAATCCAACTAAGTGTCTCCCTTCTCTTCATCACTATCATCACTCTGCCAAAAAGTTGCAGGCTCATATGGTGGATACCCAACAAAAAGTACATAAAAATTGCACTACTAATAGTTTCTAACAACACATAAACTACAAACATAAAACATAACTACAGATACAACTAAGCATCTCCCTCCTCTTCATCACTATCATCACTACGCCAAACACTTGCAAGCTCAAATGGTGGAAACCTAGGATACTGAGGAAATACTACTTCTCAATTACCTCTATTGAGGTGCTCCATAGCTATTTTGTATTCCTCATAATAATCACTTGTTCTTCTCATACACCCATCCATATGCTCAACAAAATGCTATAAATTTAATACCTTATCCATAGTGTGATTGACATTATCCAAAATCCTTTGTAATAACTCAGTTTGAGGCTCAAAACAAGAAGTCTGACCTCGTGATGTAGAAGCATGTGAAGCTTAGGCTCATGAAGTAGAGGCAGCAGAAATACTGGAGAATCCACCCTTCCAACAAAAAATAAAATGATGTTAATAAGTCTTCACATTCACACTGGTAATGGGCTTCAGTGGCTGTAAAATCTCCTCCCAGCTATCATATCTAACACTAGCCTTCTCACATAACAAAAAGATCAAGGATGCAAATCCCAAACTTGCGGTAGTAACAGTAATGGCAGAACAGGTAATAAATCCATAAATCAATCCTCCCATATCAATCAACTTGAACTGCTGAATATAATGGTTTAAGGTTGCTTTTTGTCGAGTCACTTCACTCAGATAATTTGTAGGTAGCAGAGGAGCAAAGATAAAATAGTGTCATGCCTTTCCGCTGGTATTCAAATTTGAGGCAGAAAAATTTACTCTTCTTTTATTTATAATCTTCCATAATCTTCTCCCATCAGTTAAAGAGAATATAATCTTGTCTAGCTCCTCCTCAGTAGGAATATTGTTTGCATAAAAATAAAAAAGTACTAGGAGGCAGATGGTAAAATTGATTATTTACCTCAGTAGAAAATGGTACTGTCTTCCCTGC
This sequence comes from Phalaenopsis hybrid cultivar, assembly GCA_002079205.1. Lineage (NCBI taxonomy): Eukaryota > Viridiplantae > Streptophyta > Magnoliopsida > Asparagales > Orchidaceae > Phalaenopsis > Phalaenopsis hybrid cultivar. The sequence goes on from JXCR01131559.1 coordinate 1,573, forward strand.
ACTATGACTCTTTCCTCATCGGCCTCCGAAAGGTTTGCATAGAACTCTCGTACTACATAGATCACGTTGGTAACAAAAAAATAACAGAATCGCTCCCACTGGCAACTAACAATCTACTCCTCTACGGCTTCTCCTCGCTCAGGAATCAGTTTCCTTGAACGTAAAGCATCACTGTACCTATCCTAAACTCTCAAACTAACAAATTTACTCTAATTAAAGGGAGCTTTTCCTTTTGCTTCTTTTCATTTTTTGTGCCATTTTCTAACAATTTGTATAAAATTCAAAATAAATTCCATAATCAACTCCAAATCACTAAACTCAACTCCTAAAAGTTTAAACTAACAAATCTATGCATTTCTATCAATTTTTTTTTCCAAATTTTCACAATGAATAATGATTTTTGGGTAGCTTATGAATGTGCTCAAAATACATTGTGAAGATAAAAAAATTTTGCATAAAATTTAAGCTCCTACCTCAAGAAGATCAAATCTAACAAATTTGGCTTGAATCTACCAAGAAATCCCACTTAAGATGATTCCCTAACTCTCTAAATCATGAAAAACTAAGGAAGAAGGTGACATAGAGAGGTTTAATTGTGATTTTCGGACAAAAAATTCACTTAAAACTGTTTGCGAACCGGTTTTCATGAATCGACGCTTAAGCCCGAGTGTTTTAGCACATAAGCGCCAGTCTATCTGTTTAGTTAGCACTTAAGCACAGGATTTGGCACTTAGACGCTAGTGTGCAAATTTTGATTTCTTTTATTTAAGAGAAATGCAGTCCAAGCCTAAGTCAACCAACCCTCTATGGTCTCAGAAACATTATATATACTATTTTCTTACCTCTCACTTTCTTCTAACTCAAGATTCACCAAATTAAGCTAATTCGATTCATTACTAAATAAAATTTTTTTTTTACAAACAAAACACTTATATTCATTCACAAATGATTGCAAACATTTTTGAATACATAAATTCTCAATCCAAATAGTCTTAGATGAGAAAATTCTTAACAAAGACTCTAAAAAAACTTAACATCTAAGAACACTTTAAAACACATTTAACACTAACAAAAAAACATTAAACTCACAACACTAAACATAAGCACTAAATCACCAACTTGATTTCATTCTCTAATTGATGGAAAATATTCTGGCCTATCTTTAGTCTCTCCTTCAACATTTGCTATGTATAGCTGAAAGAGCGGACGATGATTAGTAACTCTAGTTGAATCTTCTTCCATCCACTTGTTCTTCAGATACGTAGGCTTATCTGCTTCTTCTATTAAACTAGTGTGGCTAAACTGTATCTTTAGTTTCCATCCTATATGATCCAGATGAGCGTTAACTTCCATAACTTTTTCTTCAATTAAAGTCACTTTAGCCTCAATTTTGGTGATCTTTTTTACTACTCCTTCGATACTAACAGTAAGAAAACCATTATACATCTCTTACGCACACTGGCTAATAAACTTCTTTCTCATTGCTTCCTCCTTCAAATCACCCTCCCAAGAAGTCATTTTTCAAAACTCTATCTTTTTCACTTTCATAAGATTCATTCGTTATCTCTTCAAGCTCATTTAATTTTAATAACCTCTTCTGACAAACGTCTTTCAAATTGTAATTAAATTTCTTAATCAACCAATATGCTTTATGCTCAAGTTCAACTGATAAGTGACATGCTTTCCCAAATATTAACCTATATGGGGATATTCTTAAAGGAGTTCTGTATGCAGTCATGTAAGCCCATAAAGCATAGTCAAGTTTGACTGAACAATCCATTTGGGTTGGATTTACAGATTTTTCCAATATTCTTTTAAATTAACGATTGGATAATCCAGCCAAACCACTTGTCTTTGGATGTTAAGCAGTAGCAAGCCTACGGTTAATATGATATTTCTTTAATAGTTTCTCCATTATTGCATTTATAAAATGACTTCCCCCGTCAGTTATGATCGCTCTCAACATCCCAAATCTGCAAAATATATTTGATCTTAAAAACTTTTCAATACTTTGAGCATCACATCATGGTAAAGCAATAGCTTCTATCCATTTGGATACATAATCTACTGCTAACAATATATATATAAATTTTTGAAAGATGGTATAAATAGTCTAATGAAATCTAATCCCCAGAGAACAAATATCTTAACTTTTGACACATAATTGAGGGGCATCTCATTACTCCTAGAAATATTTCCTACTCATTCACATCGATCACAAATTTTGATATAAACATTAACATCTCTAAAGATTATAGGCGAATAAAATCCATATCTAAAATTTTGCATGCTGTTTTATCAACACCAAAATATCCCCCAAAATCAAAATTATGACATTTTTGGATAATTTCATAAGTTTCTTCTAATGGCGCACATCTTGAAATAATAAGATCATTTCCTTATTTATATAAAAATGGGTCATCCTAAAAATAAGTCTCAGCTTCAGATAAAAATTTCTTCTTCTTTTAGTATGTCATTCCATATAGTATAATATTACTAATAATGAAGTTCACAATGTTTGCATACCATGGAACACACCACTCATTAATATTGAACAATTTTTGATCTGGAAAATGTTCATTAATCTCTTTTTCAAATGGAGTGATTTTTTAATTAAAGTCTCGATAGATGATCAACAATTTAATTCATAGCTCCCTTCTTATCTACTATTTCAAAATTAAATTCTTGAAAAAGAAGAATCCATCATATTAATCTAGGTTTTGCATCCTTCTTTTTCATTAAATAATTAATAGCAGAATGATCTGTATGAACAATATATTTAGTTCCAATCAAGTATGATCTAAATTTATCAAAAGCATATACTACAGCTAATAACTCTTTCTTTGTTATTGTATAATTAATTTGAGATTCATTAAGAGTTCTACTAGGATAGCAAATAACCTTGAAAGTCTTATCATGCTTTTTTTCTGAAATAGCTCCAATAGCATAATCACTAGCATCACACATTAATTCAAAAGGTTTTTCCTAATCTAGCGCAACAATAATTGGTGAATTAATTATTTTATTTTAATAATTCACAAGCTTTTAGGCACTCTTCATCAAAATTAAAAATTACATCCTTTTCAAGTAAATGGCATAGAGGCTTCAAAATTTTTGAAAAGTCTTTAATATATCGCTTGAAGAATCCAGCATGTCCTAAAAAACTCATAATTTCCTTTACACTTTTTGGGTAAGGTAAATTAGAAATCATTTGAATTTTTGCAGGGTCTATTTCTATACCTTTTTTTGAAATTTGATGTCCCAAAACTATTCCTCCTGCTATCATAAATTGACAATTTTCCCAATTAAAGACTAAATTTGTTTCTTCACAGTGCTTAATAACTTTTGATATATATTTTAAACGTAAGTCAAATGAAGTTCCAAACACTAAAAAATCATCCATAAGGACTTCATTCCCTTTTTCAATTAAATCACAAAAAATAGCCATCATACATTTTTGAAATGTAGCAGGTGCATTGTATAAACCAAAGGGCATTCTTCTAAAAGTAAATGTACCATAAGGGCTGGTAAAAGTTGTCTTCTCTTGAGCCTGAGGAGCTATTTATATATGGTGATAACCAGTATATCCATTCAAAAAACAAAAGTATTTATGCCAAGCTTGTTTATCCAGCATCTAATCTAGAAAGGGTAGTAGGAAATGATCTTTCCTTGTAGCAAGATTTAATTTTCTATAATCAATGCATATTCACTATCTTGTAACTTATCTTGTTAGTATTAACTCATTATGTTCATTCAAAGTCACAGTCATTCCTCCTTTCTTAGGAATACAGTGAATTGGACTAACCTAAACACTATTTAAAACAGGGTAAATGATTCCAGCATGTAACCACTTTAAAATTTCTTTCTTAATAACTTCTTTCATAATAAGATTCAATCTCCTTTGAGGGTTAGTGCTGGGTTTATAGTTCTCTTCCTTATGAATTTTATGCATACAAATTGAAGGACTGATTCCTTTTATATCAGTTAGTATCCATCCAAAAGTTTTCTTATAACTCCTTAAAATTTTCATCAAACTCTGTTCTTATTTCATAGTTAATTTTGAGGAAATTGTGACAATTAACATAGAGGAATCACTTAAAAAGGCATACTTCAAATGTTCAAGAAGTAACTTCAACTCAAGCTCGAGAGGTTTTTCAATTGAAGGACAAAAAGATGTATCTTTCTCTGTATTGTCCAAAACATCAAAACATTCTTGAACATAATCTGAATCTTCCTTATATAAAACTTCATATTTATTCAATTCCTCTTCTTGCTCATGTTCCAACTATTTAATTTCAGATTTCTCTTGATAATTTGTTTTGAAATGACATTGACTTAAATATCTTATGGCATCCATTCTATAGCATTCATAATCTTTACCTTTTGCAGGGTACTTTATTGATTTAGAAAAAAATAAATGTAACTATTTGATCACTAATGCGCATAGTTAATTCTCATTTTGACACATCTATCGTTGCTCTTCCAGTGGCTAGGAAAGGTTTCCATAAAATGATAGGTATCTCTTTATCTTCCTCCTTATCTAGCACAATGAAATCAACAGAAAAGATAAATTGATCCACTTTCACTAGAACATCTTCTATAACTCCTTTTGGGTAAGTTATTGATTTGTCTGCTAACTACAGACTGAAATCAAATATTTTAAATATTGATAATGGCATAAGGTTGATGCTTGCTCCTAAATCACATAAAGTTTTCCCATAAAATATGTCTTCTATTGCACAAGGAATTGTAAAACTACTAGGATCTTTAAGCTTTTCAGGAAGCTTCTTCTAAATTATATCACTGCACTCCTCACTAAGTGCAACAACCTCATTATCTTCAAACTTCCTTCTTCTATTAAGAATATCCTTCATAAACTTCACATATCTTGGCATTTGTTATAAGGCTTCAACAAATAAAATATTAATTGTAAGCTTCTTAAAAATTTCCAGAAATTTTGAAAATTGTCTATCCAACCTTTGTTGTCAAAGTCTCTAAGAAAATGGTGGTGGTGGTCTTTCCAAATCATCTTTAAGTGGAGAAATAGGTCTTTCTAAACCTTTCGGAGCATCCTCTTATAGTTCTTCAATCTCTTCTCTCTCTACTTTAGTCTCTTTTGAACTCTACCTTCTAAATGTCTTCCGCTTCAAAGTTGAACAACTTTTACTTGCTCTTTATTCTAGTATTTTGGATTTACTTCTGTATTACTAGGAAGTGTTCCTTGGGATCTATTACTTAATGAATTTGCTATTTGTCCAAGTTGATTCTCAATATTTCTAATTATAGCTCCTTGACTTTGTAACTGATTCCCCATTTGTAACACCATTTCTTCTATAGACAATTTCTTTTCCTTAAATTGTAAATTACTGTTAAAACTTGAAGGATAAGTAGGTCTATAATTACTATTCCCTTGGTTGTTCCAACTTCCCAATGAGTTTACTTGATTGTTCCCCCATAATTGATTATTACCGCCTGTAGTATTATTCCAATTAAAATTGGGATGGTTCTTCAAACCAGGGTTATAATAATTCAAATATTGGTTATTCTCCTTATTATTTATGGCATTCAAAGTTTCTAATGATGCTTAAGAATCTACCATTTTTCCTAATTAATTCTCTTCAATCATAGGTATTGGTTGAGAAGAACTCATTCCAAATTGGTCTAACATCCTTGAAATTGTAGCAACTTGATTTGCTAACAAGGAAAAGCTTCATTTTCATGATTGTTGGCTACTCTCTTAAGATTTAACCTCTCGAAAGGCCATTAAAAATTATTGGTAGTCATATCTTCTATTAAATCACAAGCATCATTAGATGGTTTTGACATCAATGAACTATTAGCAGCGACATCGATAATAGATCTAATAGATCCAGGTAATCCATTGTAAAATGTTTGAATTATTAACCAATCTGGTATAGCATGATGTGTACACTTTCTTAAGAGTTCTTTAAATTGCTCCTATGCTTCATAAACAGACTCCCCTTCAAACTGACTAAAAGATGTAATATCATTTCTAAGCTTCGCAATTTTTTATGGTGGAAGAATTTCTGTGCTAAATCACTCCAAGTGTTGATTGATCCATATGATAATAAATATAACCATATCTTAGCCTTATCTCTCAGTGAGAAAGGAAATAATCTAATTTTTATAGCATTATCTGATACATCATCATATTTAAATGTAGCACATCATTCTAGAAAATTGACAAGATGTAAATTAGGATCTTCAATTGGTGCTCCTCCAAACTGATTATTTGATACCGTTTGGATAATAGAAGCTTAAGCTCAAATTAACTAGCCACTACACTATGTTTATCAATACTATAATGAATTTCATCCACCGTAGGGTTTATATAATCTCTTAAAGGTCTAAACTCTTCAACATTTTGATTCTTTCCATTTGTCTTTGTTCAAAATTTTAAGTAATTTTTAGTTTTCTAATTTTTCTAATAGTTCTTTCTAACTCAAAATTGTAAGCTACAAGTCCTGTGGAACCTAAATAACGCGTATATTACTATAAACACATAAATAAAATAAAATAAAATAAAGCAAAAAAAAACACACAAACAAGAACTTTATATAAAAATGAAGTTTCAATATTCATCAGATAAATCTTAACAATTAATTAAGAGTCACTAAAATTTTTGTTATCCAAAACTTCTTTTTGAAAATTTTTGCAAATTACTAATATTTTTCTCCTCCACCTGCAATGGCGCCAAAAACTTGATGCCAATTTTTTGGTATATAGATATGTAAAATGAGATGTGTGCGATTATATTTATAATATTTCAAAATGGGATACTACGCAAGTATACATATCATTATCAAATAATATAGAACTTTCTGATTAAGCCCTGAATATGAAGCCCATAGGAAGGATTAGTTTTAGATAACAAATTACTCAGTCATATATTTTCTTATTGAAACTTAAGATGCTATAATAGGAATGAAAGTTTGATTCTTTTTATAATTTTTTATTATTGAAAATAAAGTATGAAATTATATAACTTAACTAAAATACTTGCAAGTTGTAGGAAATATAAATAAAATCACTTTTTCCTTATTATGAATTAGCGATAAACATAGAAAGTCAGTTGTGGAAGTATGCTAAATGTGTTGTGCCAAATAGGAGCAATAATATTCTTTACACTTACTAGCGATGCTATAAAGAATATTCTATAGTTTGAATAGTCTTGAAGACCAACAAGGCAGGGAAGATACTAGGTCTCACTCTAGTGTTCCCTCTTCTCCCTCCACTTGGGGGCTAAAATCTCGTATCAAAACCTAAAAATATAAATGAAATTTGGGGCTTTGGCCTGTTACTATAAAGTCCTCTAATTCAACACCCTTGAAAATATATTTTCCTATTTATTTGCACTCAACATCATGAACAACATTCTCGCTCATGAAATCAATATGTGATTCCGGTCATTTATTGACTGAGGCAATACCATCTCGGACCTTGCATGTTCTCACAAAGGGTTTTAACATCTTGATTGGCCAAATCAAGAAGTAAATTAATTGCAAGGTCTCAAATCATCAAAACTTCTTCCAAAATTAAAGTCTAATACTTCACACAACTTTTCTTAAACATTTAATCACTTATCATTTTAAGGAAAAAGATAAAGAAAACTACTAAGAATCCATGGAGAAAACACAAGAAAACATGAGTTTAAAAGTAGAAATCATGCAAACAAACAAGAAATTTAAATTAAAAACAAAGTGTAGTCATAAAGATAAACACTTTGTTCCTTTGAATTATCTTGAAGTTCCTTTGAATTCTCTTCGTTTTCTCACAAAACAAACTAACACTCAAAATAATATAAACTAAAATAGCAGTAAACTTTTGTGGTTGTTTACTGGCCCTCTGGCCTCTGGCAGTTTCTTTTGATGATCCATGTTTTCTTTAATAAAAATCCAAAAGGTGCCTTAGTGTCCCCTCAAAAAGTTGCTCTATTTAATGAATCTTTTTGAATTTTCCTCCTCCCATGTTTTTAACAAGGGTTACTTCAAAAACCTCTTCAAAATCCCACTCTATTTAATATTTCTTCAAGTCAATAACTTTGGCGCGTAAGCACAAGGTACCTGGCGCTTAGGCGCGGATGCTGTGACGCTTCGGCACCAATCCTGGGTGCTTAGGCAGCATAGTTTATTTTTGCACCTTTCCTCATTTTTTCTCCAAATTTGACCCTTTTTCACTCATTTTATTGTACCTAAGAGAAAAACACATAAATACATTTCATTAAAGCGTAATATCTTAAAAATTGGTATAAAAAAGTGTATTAAAATACTATATATTTTAAGTGTATCATCGAGCAACAAGTCTTCATATGTGAAGGTTATCTCAGACTGTTCTTTTAATGAAAAAATCTCATTCGAGGATGTGATGGAAAATTGGGCTAAGCAAATCTCTGGGTCAAGCAAGGCTTTAACTAGAGACTCTCTAATCTTTTTTAACAGGATCAGAGTGTCGTAGATGCGTAGTTTGGCCGACAACCTCCTAAGATGTGCTAGAAAATTATAATCCACTTTGTATAATCTTCCAATATTTACTTGTTTATATGGTTCTTTCAGAGGTGGAGGTAGCTCTTCTCGAGTGACTATTTATTTTCCTTTATCCACTGGAGCTGTTCTTGGAGGTAATACCTTCCCACTTCTTAGATTTATTTTTATGATTTCTTCTTCTTCTTAAGATGTTGTAGGAAAAATTTCCAGTTTCCCCTCTTCATCGGAGAGATCCCAATTGATGGTGAGCGGTGTACCATGGTACTCAAGGACTGGCTTCTCACTCCGGGTGCTATCATAACCAGTGTTCTCGATATCTTCATCGTTATCATTAACGGGTTTGTCAGAATTAAGTATGATTTGAGGAGTAGTTTAAGAATTGAGATCAGAGTTAGATAGACTAAACTCAATTACATTATCAGTAGAAATAATTAGAACATAGCCTAAACCATATTCATTATATTTATAATACCTCAGTGAGGTAGAAAGATAATCATACATGGTAAGGGGTTGGAGGATTTTTTTCCTCGACTCCGAGACAACCAATCTAATAAAGGCAACCCTTATGCTACCCCATGCGCTATCAGTCTTTGTGGTGATGTTCTTCTCTTTTACTGGTTATGACATTTTCTCTTGTGAAATCTCTAACTTGGGCTAGACAAGCTGTAGACTCTGAGTGGTTGCCTGTACCGAAGCGGTTAGAATCTGATCTAGTATCTTCTTGGACGACATGCTCCACATTGTGCTCCAATCATATTTCTCTGAATACGGATCTACCAAATTAATTGGCTCGGTCGAGATCATATTTGAAAAACCTTTATCAAGTACTTTTAAGTAGTCCTTCGGGATGGTTATATTTCCTTCTTTAAAATTCCTCTCGAGCCAATCCTTGAAGATGAAACTGCCCTCTATTACATGTCCCAACATTTGGTGTTAGGGGCAGAATTTATGATGCTCTTTCTTCTCAACTTCTTCTAGCTTTTTTGGTTATGACAATCTGAATTCTAGCTTTTTCATTAAAATTCTAAACATCTTTGGCGCAACCTCATCATTGAAAGAATAAACTCTTTTCATCCGATTTGAAAGAGACGGACCCCGTCTACCATCTGCCCGATAAAGTCCTCCCTGGTGTGAGTGTTGATTAGACAGACCATACTGTTGTGTTTGTTGCTGCTAAGTATGCTGTGATGATGGCTGAAAATTCTGATGAGAATGTTTTGCTTGAATCTTTATCCGTTGTTTTCCTTTATCAACTGTTGCTACCGTTCCAGACTTCTTCTTGAATATCCTCGTTTTCTTGGACTTCTTAACTTCTCTTGGGAATCCATACGTTTAACTTCTTCTTGTAGACTGCTGGCTTTGCTTAGCAACGTCTCAATGGACTTTATGGTGAGTGCCTTAAGCATGAAAGCTACCAACCCATGGATGCTTTTGGGTAGAATCTCAATTGCATGTTGTTCTTGTAGCTAAGGTTCACATTTCATGCTTAGCTTTCTCCACCATAAGATATAGTCTGCTAAAGTCTCATTACGCTTTTGTCTTCCCACGATAAGAACTCCGATTGAAACATAGTGTTGTGCTCCAGCAAACCTCTATATGAACAACTGTTTTAATTTGACAAATGTCTTGACTGACCCATTGGGTAGCTCGACATGCCAATCAAATGATATTCCAGATAGGCTGCTAACTAACTAACGGAAGAGTAAGGCTTCATTACCTCCAGTGTTGCCACAACTGGCTTGAAAATGTGCTACATGTTTTCTGGGATTTTTGTTCCCGTTGAATGTCTTAAAGTTTGGTGACACAAAACCCATAGGGTAGGGTACGACATCAAACTCCTTCGGGTAAGGTCCTCCATTTGAAATTAATGCACCACCCTTAGATTGGGTTAAGGCCTCCCAAACTTATTGTTTGACCAACTATTTAATATCTTTATTTTGTATTGTACTTGGTGTGGAATCCTTCCTTTGCTGATCATCTTTTTTGGTAGAGGAAACTTCTCTTCATTCATCAGTAATATGAACTATTTCTAGTTGGTTGAGTCCTGAAGAAGCTAACTACTGCGACTGAGACTGTCCAAGAACTATAGCCATGGAGGCCATGGTGGCGGCCGTCTCCTCCATTCTCCTTTTAATATGATTAATTTGTTCAACTCTTTGTAGAATTTCCTTGCGCAAATCATCCACACTCTTCACTTCAATGAGAGGTTGGGTATCGTGCGTAGATGTGACAACTCTAATCTGGTTGACATGAATATCCATGAAGTCTTTATCGAGATAATCATTAAAATAAAAATCTTCATCATCATTGATGGCAACTCCATGCTCTTTCGCTAACTCAAAAATCTCAACCCTGAGCTTTTTAAATTTCTCCTCAATTATCGCTTATTTAATCATCTTGACATCTGGAGGACTTTCCTGAACATCCTTCCCACGTTCATCAAACTCGGTAGCAATAGCTATAATGAAGTATGATACTTTAGACCTTTGCTTAATTCTACAGTCTTGCCTTACGGGCTCATTGAATCGTATTGGTATGGAGACCTTGGGTACCCTTACCTTCTTCTTTGACGGTGACATCTTAAAATGGGTTGTCTCAACAAAAGCATCGACATGTCGGACAGAGGCATGCTCCTCAAGGTGCAGACCAGATACAATATCGGGTGACTTCTTTATCTTCTCCTTCTTTGGGGCACTCTTGCAAGCAAGAAATGACGGTATCTTTGGACCCAGACATTACTTGACTTGTCAACGTCTTGCAGACCTTGGAGTAAAGGTGATAATAGAATCTGTGGTAGTGACGATAGTGTCAACTCGACTCCTAAGACAAAACCTGACGAGAAAATGGGTTAACAAAACTTTAGTTGACTTCTTAGATTTTCAGTTAGATGTAACATCTTTTAAAACCTCTTTCTTCATCTGAGGGTACACTGCACATCCCACTCACTTAAGTAGTTCAATGATTGGACATCCTCTTTAACGACCAACCTCTGGAATAATGTACAAACTTTTGTGATGGGAGTGGGCTTTTGATACACCAAAAATATATGCATTTTTAGACCCATATTTTATACTCATTTTTTTTGTGATATTGCACTTTAATGGAAGGTATTTTTATGTTTACTTGCAGGTTGTTTAATAGGACCTGAAGCAAAAAGGATGAAATTTGAGCAAAAATGAAGAATTTAAACTTATTCAGTGCCGACGGCACTGTTTGATAGCGAGCATCAAATTAAATTGCAAAACACTAGATCCGACGACGCCAATGTCGATTCAGCCCCTGTTTTTAAAACATTCAACAAATTTGGATGTTTTTTGAAGAGTTTTTTGAGGCACTAATAGGAGAACCTACTCTAGGCTTTATTTGGGGCCAATATTGATCAAAAAGTGACTCTTCCTAGCATTTCATTACCTAATTCAACCTTCTACGTTTCACACATTCTTTCATTTTCATTTCACAACCATTTAGAGTCCATTGTTCCTATAATTATAAGTTTTGTGGTGAGATTAAGTGTGAACTATTCTCTAAGAGTGTTGGAGAACAAGAAAAATGAAAGATTTCTTCTTTCTACATTTCTTAGAAGAGGCAATGAGATATTTGCTTTGAAAAAGAGTTTCAGATAAGTGTTGTTTGTTTATTACCTTTATATGAAAATTTTTTTTTCTTGTATATTTTTCATGAAGTCTGAGTAGTTTACTTTATGTTTTTCCTTACTCTGAGATATGATGAAATGAAGAGATAATATGGATCTGCCAATATTAAAATATAAAATAATTTGTGATGACTTTTTAACTCCGAACTTAATGTACTTTTCAATCTTATCAATTAAATTGTTAAAATATGTTGTGAAGCATATTATCCGGGAGATGGAGTATGAGTTCTACAACACAGTGAGGATCACATTTGACTCCATGAAGGAGAACTTTGTTCATGAAATTAAGTGAAAATAAAAAAAGAAATATACTTTGTTGGGTGTAGAATTGGAGAATCTTTAGGGCGACAGACTAAAATCCTCAATTTGTTCTTAGTCTTTAAAAACTAAAGCAAGAGTTAGCCTTCAGGTGAACGGAAGTGGGAGCTTTGGAGTGGGAGCTAGTATCCTCCTAGCCTAGCCAAGGATTTAGGGACTAAACTTGGGATTAGCTAATGATTTTCTATAACACTGTATCAGGGTATAGAATTAAAACTGCTTCTATTAGTAGAATACATATTTGAACCATTTATCTCATCTCATTTTACCAAAATGTCATTGTAGCGGGAAAGATGATTTTTCACATAAGAAATCTTCATCACATATACATAGTTTAATAGTTTAGTAGTTACTGTTTAAACTCTGTATTTTAGTTTTGTTGTTAGATTAGATAATTTAGTTCTGATAATATCTTAACATTCAAAATAGTGACAGTAATTTCATTTTGACTTTCTGTGAATTTCCCAGTAAATTTATATTTTTAAATTTAAACCTTCCCCGTGGGATCAATATTTGGGGCTTAAATAGAAAGTCCTTTATTACTTGATAATAATACATATACTTGCATATAATCCCAACATTAGTTGCTTAAATTTTTAATTCATAAAATATTGCATCAAGATTTTGGCACCGTTGTATAGCGGAGTAAACTATATAATTTGTACATAACTACATTCACATCAGGATCAAGTTTTTGGCGTCGTTGTCAGGGAAGGTAACGGTAAATTAAATAGATTTGATAAATTAGGAAATTTAGAAATAATTATATTAAAAAATTAAAAAATTAAAAAAGATTCAAAAAATCCAAAAAGAAAATATTTTTTATGTAAGAATCGTTTTTAAGAATTTTTCTTTGTTTATTATATTTATTTATGTTAAATATTGGATCTGAAGGTTTAGTACCTTACGATTCTGAATTAGAACGTACTATTAGAAAAATTCAAAAATAATAAAAAGAAATTAAAAACTTAAATGAAATGGTGAATAACTTAAATAATCAAATAAACAAAAATCGACAAAAACCTATAAAAGATTATCCTCGTTCGACAACAGACGAACTTCACTTTACTATTTAAAATTTTTATGTTGCTGCTAATTTATTTGAGCTTAAACCTGCTATTATCTAAATGGTAAAAAATAATCAGTTTGGATGAACACCTACTGAAGATCCAAACTTACATCTTGTTAGTTTTCTTGAAATTTTTCCTACTTTTAAATATGACAGATTGTCTAATGATGTTGTTAGGCTTAGACTTTTTCCTTTTTCATTACAGGATAAAGCCAAGGCCTAGTTAAAATCATTAGCACCTGAATCTATCAGAACTTGGGGAGAATTATCACAAAAATTCTTAGATATATATTTTTCATCCTAAAAAATTGCTAAGCTTAGAAATGATATTACATCCTTTTGTCAGTTTGAAAGGGAATTGATATATGAAGCTTGGGAAGGATTTAAAAATCTTCATAGAAAATGTCCACGCCATGCTCTACCAGATTGGTTAATAATTCAAACATTTTATAATGAATTAGTAGGATCACTTAGATCTATTATAAGATTGCTGCATAGGTGGATCACTAATGTCAAAACCTTTTGATGAAACACACTCTTTAATTGAAGATATGGCTGCTAACAATTTTAAATGGCCCTCTGAATAGGTAAATCTTAAGAGAATAGCTAGTATTCATGATTTTGATGCAATGTCTATTTTAGCATCTCAAATTTCTGCTATTTCAAAAAAAATTGATCAAATAAGAGTGATGTATTCTCAAATACCCCAAATATCAGAGGAAAATTCACTAGGACAGATCATTGATACTAAATCATCTTATGAAAGTCTAAATGCTATAAATATTCAAAATAACAATCCTTATTCTAACTTTTATAATCTTGGATAAAAAAATCACCTTAATTTTAGTTGGAATAATTATAACAATTCGGTGAATCCCTCTGGAAATTTTAACAACCAAGGATATACTACTTATCGACCTTATTATCCTCCTGGATTTAACTCTAATCCTAACCCATAAGTTAAGGAAAGGACGTTGACGATGGAAGAAGTAATGCTAAATATGGGAAATTAAATACAAAATCAAGGGACTACGAGTACAAATATTAAAAATTAATTAGGACATATTCCTATTGTACTTAGTAACAGACCTTCTAGAATTCTTTCGAGTACGGTGGAAGTTAATCTAAAGATCAAAATAAGGAGTAAATGAAAGTTATTCAATTACTAAGTGGAAAAGAAGTTGAAACAAGGATCCAAAGACAAAGTGAGGTTGATGAAGAGAAGGAAGCATGGAAAATGACCAAAATGAAAATGAACAAACACAAAGTCCTTTAGAAAAACCATTACCTTCGCTTCCTCAAAGACTGAAGCAGAAGAACAAAGATAAATAATTTACAAAATTTTTAGAAATCCTTAAGAAATTAACGATAAACATTCCTTTTATTGGAGCTTTGGAACAAATGCCAAGTTATGTGAAATTTATGAAGGATATATTAAATAAGAAAAGGAAGTTTACAGATAATGTGACCATTGCATTCAGTGAAGAGTGGAGTGCTATTATTCAGAAAAAGCATCCTAGAAAATTAAAAGATCCTGACAGTTTTACTATACCATGTGCTATTGGTGAAAACTTTTTTGGAAAATCTTTATGTGATTTAGGAGTGAGTATCAATCTTATGCCTTTATTGATCTTTAAACGTTTAGAATTGGGAGAGATTTCCCATACTGCTCTAACTCTTCAGTTAGCTGATCGATCAATAACTTATCTAAATGGAGTTATAAAGGATGTATTAGTAAAAGAAGATAAATTTAATTTCTCTGTAGACTTTATACTATTGGATATGGAGGAAATAAAGAAATACCTATTATTTTGGGGAGACCTTTTCTGGCAACAGAGATAGCTGTGTTAGATGTGCAAAAAGGAAAATTAATAATGAGAGTTAATGATCAAGAAGTAACATTTAATTTTGTAAAAACTATGAAATATCCAACAATAGAAAAAGATAATGAATGTTTTAGGATGGAAGTAACTGATTATCTGAGTAATGAGCAACTTAAGACTGAGTTTAAAGACAAATTAAAGGAAGGAGAATATTTTGAAAATAAGGATGAAATAAAAGATGTAGATTTGGATTCTATTTCGGGCCAATTTGAAATTTTATACTTGTTGGAAAATGATAATAAAAATCATATTCCTTCAACTTTTAAACTACCTCAAGTTAAGCTGAAAATATTACGTGTCCATTTAAAATATGTGTTTTTAGGAGAGTCATCTACATTTCCTGTTATCATATTTAGATGAACAATATGAACCTAAAGGTAATCATCAGAAGAGATTAAAACCAATATTGAAATAAGTTGTTAAAAAAAGAAATTTTAAAATTGCCAGATGTTGGAATTATATATCCTATTTCAGGCAGTGCTTGGGTAAGTCTAATTCACCGTGTTCCAAAGAAAGGAGGAGTGACCATTGAAGAAAATGAGAAAAATGAATTAATACCAATAAGACAAGTTACTGGTTGGCAAATTTGTTTTGAATATAGAAAATTAAACATGGCCACCTGAAAAGATCTCTTTCATTTAACTTTTCTAGTCTAAATATTGCATAGATTAGCTGGTAACAAATATTATTTCTTTTTAGATGGATATACCAGTTATCACAAAATTCTAATTGCTTTAGAGGATCAAGAGAAGACTACATTTACAAGCCTATATGGAACATTTTCTTTTCATAGAATGCCTTTTGGACTATGCAATGCACCTGTAACATTTTAAAGATGTATGATGTCAATATTTAGCAACTTTATTAATCATGGAATGAAAGTGTTCATGGATGATTTTTTGATATTTGGAACATCGTTTGAGTTATGCTTAAATAATTCAGAAAAGGTTCTAGAAGTATGTGAAAAAAAACAAACTAGTACTAAATTTGGAAAAATGTCAATTTATGGTTGGAGGAGAAATTGTACTTGGGCATAAAATTTTTGAAAATGACACGGAAGTAGATACTACAAAAATTCAAGTTATGGAAAAATTACTATCTCCGAGTAATGTTAAAAGGGTAAGAAGATTTCTAGGACATGATGGTTTCTATAGGCGTTACATAAAATTTTTTTCTAAAATAACTAAGCGATTATGCCGACTTTTAGAAAAGGACACAAAATTTGATTTTAATGAGGAATGCATACAAGCATTTGAATTATTGAAAGAAAAATTATTCACTGCACCTATAATAGTTCCACTAGATTGGGAGAAACCATTTGAAATAATTTGCGATTCTAGTGATTATGCTATTGGGGCTTTGTTAGAACAATGACACAACAAAGTTTTTAAAGTAATATATTATGCTAGCAAAACTTTAAATGATGCTCAAATTAACTACACTACTTCTGAAAGAGAGTTACTATTATTTATGCCTTTGATAAATTTAGACCTTACTTAATTGGAACTAAATGTATAGTGCATAAAGATCACTCTGCTATTAAATACTTGATGCAAAAGAAGGATGTTATACCATAATTAATTAGATGGATACTTCTATTGCAAGAGTTTGATTTTACCATAGTTGATAGAAAAGGAAATGATAATCAAATAACTGAACCTTTTTCTAGACTAGAAAGATAATTATTAACTAATTTTGTAAATGAAATTTTAGAGAATTTCCCTGATGAAAAATTATATAGTATTGATGAAATTAATGTACCGTGGTATGCCGATATAGTAAATTATATTGTAAGTGATATTTTACCACCTGATAAAAAAAATCTGAAAATTAAAGCAATTTATATATGATTCGAAATTCTATTTTTGGGATGGCCCATATCTATATAAACAATGTAAAGATTTAATTATTAGAAGGTGTGTTCCTTATGACGAAACTCAACAGATAATTGAAAGATGCTATGATTATGAATTTGGAGAACATTTTGGAATGAATAGAACTGCATATAAGATTTTGCAAGCTAGATTTTATTGGCCTACTCTTTTTATAGATGTTAATGAATATATTAAAACATGCAATCGATGTCAACAAGTAGGAAATATTTCTAGAAGAAATGAAATGTCTCTAAATTACACATTAAAAGTTGAAATTTTTGTTGTGTGGCGATTAGATTTTATTGGACCATTTGTGCCCTCATTTGGGAATTTATATATATTACTTGCTCTTGATTATATGTCCAAATGTATTGAAGCTATTGTTGTACCTTGATGTGATGCTCGGAGTGCTTCTAATTTTTTAATTAAAAATATTTTTACAAGATAAGGAATGGAGAGAGAAATTATTACTGATATAGGATCTCATTTTAGGAATAAGATAATATGTAAATTGATTAAGAAATATAATATTATGCATAGATTCTCTACTGCTTATCATCCTCAAACTAGTGGTCTAGCAGAGATATCAAATCGTGAAATTTAAAAATTTTAGAAAAACTGTAAATTCTTATAAATTGGATTGGTCTGCTAGATTAGATACTGCATTATGGGCATACTATGTTCAAACAACGACGGGGGTTTATAGCGCCTATGATGTAACCGTCGCTGCTGTGATTCTTTCTGGAATTGGGAGTGCGCTCGTACAGGGAGGTGTTATCGGATCCGCTGGAGAGCTTCCCGAAATTTACATGCAGGCCGTTGTTTCCGGAGCTGCGGCTTCAGGTTATGATTTGACCTCAGTCCTCTTTGAATCTTGCAAGCAAATTATATGAGTGTTTCTTTTGTTTTTTTCTTTGAATCTTGCAAGCAAAGTCGTTGTTCCCGTTCTCGATGCCTTCTATGTTCAAACAACGACGGGGGTTTATAGCGCCTATGATGTAACCGTCGCTGCTGTGATTCTTTCTGGAATTGGGAGTGCGCTCGTACAGGGAGGTGTTATCGGATCCGCTGGAGAGCTTCCCGAAATTTACATGCAGGCCGTTGTTTCCGGAGCTGCGGCTTCAGGTTATGATTTGACCTCAGTCCTCTTTGAATCTTGCAAGCAAATCTAACCCTGAGATGGGAATCAGACTTTAAATACCAACCCTGGAATGAGAATCGAATGTTTGGTACTAACCTCAGAAAGGATGGGAATCATAAGACTCCTATAGGAATGTCCCCATATAGACTTTTTTTATAAAAATATGTCACTTACCAGTAGAATTAGAGCATAAAGCATTTTGGGCTATTAAGGAATTTAATTTAAAATTAAAGGATGTTGATGAGAAAAGATTATTGCAACTCAATGAACTTGAGGAGATTAGAAATGAAGCATATGATAATGCAAAAATATGTAAAGAGAAAATGAAAATATGGCATGATCAGAAGATTATTCAAAATATGTTTAAACCTGGACAAGAAGTTTTATTATATAATATAAGATTGAGATTATTTTCAAGAAAATAGAAATCTAGATGGTTAGGACCATTTAAGGTGATTAAAGTTTATCATTATGGAACTGTTGTTATTAAAGATGCTAACACTGGAAAGATATTTAAAGTTAATGGGCATCAATTGAAATATTATTATGAATAGCACATACCATAATTTAAAGAATTTTTAATTTTATGTCAACCCAGCTAGTCAAATGGTATGTTGGGCTGACGACGTTAAAGCAAGCACTTTATGGGAGGCAACCCATATATATATATATATATATATATATATATATATATTCATATTTTGTTTGAAAAGTGTTTATATATAATAGATAATAATTCTAACTAATTTTATATAATATAAAATAAGACAAATATTGGTATTAGAGGAAAATTTGGAATCAAATTGAACAAAAATGAAAAGACGTGAATTTAGCCTCTAGCGCCGATGGTGCTAGCATTAGCGCTGATGGCAGCCGCAGACAGACCAAAGCACCGACAACGCCATCGGAAGCGCCAACGGTGCCGATAGCATTTTGACGGTTTTGGCAAAATTTGGCGGACTTTGGCGGGATTTCGCTCCATTATAACCATTGGGAAGTGTTTTTAAAGTCCTAAAAACTACCTTGAATGACTAGAAACTTCCTATTTTCAAATTTCATGGCCTTCAATTCAAGAAATACTTCCAGGTATGGAGTTTTCAACATAAGAAAGTTTATCAATTTTGACGCTCTAAGATTATACGAGAAAATTATTACAAAGAAGAGGCTTATCAAGGAGAGAGACTTTGAATCACGGAGTGATTAATCCAAGTTCTTCGATTGATAAAATCATTATAAAAAGGTGATGGGAAGTTTTGTGTTACACTACTGCTGCAGTTGTCATACTAGTAATGAAGGAATTCTATGCCAATTTACATGGAATTACTCAAGGAGTTGTCATCGTATGAGGTAAGGCTGTATCATTTAGTCCTGCGTGAATCAATGAGTTTTATATTATAGAAAACATTCTAAATTGTCATTATACAAATTTCATCCCTACCAGATTTTTGATGCAAGATGTCTATAATTTTCTAACAGATAAAAGTTATATTTGGGAAATGCGAGATGAAGGATATGTTAGTTTCTCCGTTTCATCGCTTAATCCAATATCAAAGAAGTGGCATTTCTTCATTTCTACAAATTTACTCCCTACCATGAAGATTAGTAGAGTCACCAAAGAAAGTGCTATTTTGAATTATTGCATTCAAATGGAAACACCCATTGATGTAGGATCTATCATTTATAAATTTGTTATGGGTATCATTATTAATGCCAATTTATGGACTTGGGCATTCTTCAACAATTTTCCTACTTTGCAGTCCATCTCAAGTTCCATATTAAAGCTGGGAAAAATTTTTATTACCATTGGAGCCCATGATTCCTATTGATGCTAATTATGTTGGGAATGACAATGAAGCATTATATATAATCATAGATCATTCATCACATGCTTCAACTTCATTGATGCCACCAACGGTTGGAAGTAAACTTGCTGTAACAAAGAAAATGAAGAAAATTGATAGAGAACTTCAGAGTACTACAAATGCAATAAGATATCTTAAGTACCTTTTTAATCACCTAGATTGGAGGATGAAAGAGAATTTTGATCATACTGGAACAATTGAAATAGGATTAGTGCAGATGTTTAAAGAAAAAGGATGGATCAAAGAAAATTTGACTGATCAATTCTCGTACTGACCCTTCTACAATCTGTATATTCATTAATAGTCGATGGGAGATATCAAAGGAGGAGAAAGCACTGTTGATGATGTAGAATAATTGAATAATTTGGACTCTCTCAACTAATTTAAAATACTTATGTACTTATTGTGATTGCGTGGATTTGATTTAGTTTGCTTTGCTTTAGAATTCTGATTATTGAATACATTTACAATTATGTGTCAGCATTTAGTGTTGTGGCTTGAGTTCAACATTGATTTATAATTTAGTTTGTTTAGTATGTGTGAAAGTGTAATTAGAAAAATGTTTTTGTCAAAGTGTATTTTCATATATTAAAGTTAGTTTATTGTTGTTTGTGAAAATGATTGTTTATAAATTATTGATAGATAAAAATTTTTGTTTAAAAATACTAAAAGGACTTTGGAGAAAATTGAAAGGAAATTGAAAATTTGAAAAAAAAAAAGAACTTTTAGGCCTTCAGTACCGACGGCGCTAGCATGGGCGTCGACGACACCCTCGACCCGAGAACAACATTTACCTTTTAAAATTTGTGATTTTCACCGTAAACCTCATTTTTACCATTTGAGTCACCTTTAATCTTCAATTTTTGCACCTAGGGCTTGCATTTGCTTGGATTTGAGGTGATTTTAAGGAAATGGAGCTTTGGATTTCATCTTTTCTAGGTAAGAGCTACACTTTGAACTAAAAAATTTTGATTTTCACTAAAAAATTATCTCAAATTGCCGAGCTCTAAAAATTCTTGAATTTTTTGAGAGATTTTGAGAAAATCCTTTGGCGAAGAACTCTTACTTAGTATATTTAAGTATAAAACATGTTACTTTATGATTTTCAAAATTTTTGTAATTTATTCAAATTTTTTTTTATTTTTCTCTAGGTTTCCCATGGCACCAAGAACGAGCCAGGGAAAAAAGAAAAGTAGATTTTGATGAAAAAACAATTGTTAGCTTCAAGGCTAGTGCTCAATTCAATAGCCTACTTGAGCATAAAAAAGTAATTATGGATCATGGTTTTAAAAATTTGGGTGGAGAAGTCGAGAGATTAATCAATGCTCGGTAGTGGGACAATTTCTGTTATTTTACTGTCGATGCGATTATTGGTGTAGTAATGGAATTCTATGCCAAGTTTACTCAAGCTTCTGACGCATTGTTCTTTTTCATGAGAAAATGATGGAGTTTCTCCAAGAAAAATTAATGAGTTTTATTAATTGGAAGATGTTTACAGTTGCCAGTATAAATCATTTTCTGCTACTAATGAGGCCTTAAATGAAGTTATTTCTTTTCTCACTGATGGAAGAGGGGCCTGGAAAGTCAAAAATGGTGTTAAGGTAAACTTTCCTCTTTCTATGCTTAATGTAGTATCTAAGGCCTAACAGTACTTTATTTCTTAAAGAATGATTCCGACAAATCATCATAGTGAGGTGACCAAGGATAGAGCCATCCTAAACTTCTATATTCAGTAGGTGATGAGGATAAATGTAGGCTCTATTATCTATATGAACACTAGATTTATTGCTTTAGGAGAAACCACTAGTGGTTTGGTACACCTTGCACTTAATTTTGCACTCTGTGAACAGATAAGAGTTGATTTTAGACCTATGGAAAAGAGGATTGAGCCACTAAGACTTATTGGGTCTGCCAATATAAAGGCATATGAATCTCATGTTGATTGGAGATCTAGAAGTAAGACCAAAGATATTCCTTTTACTTTGAGGACACTTACTTCTAGTGACCCTACTAACCCAGAACTTTTAGATGAGATGATGATCCAACAGAGAGATATCTTAAGAATGGATCATAGGTTGCAAAACACGGATGCTAAAAATGCTCACACTGATGCTTTGATATGGCAAAAGTTCGATTATGGTGCTGCTTATGATGATGCGTTGGTGAGATACATAAAGGGTGATCATTCAATTCAATTTCCTACTCACCTTATTTTTACTCCATATCAATGGCAAAATTGGGAAGTAGAAGAAGATAATAGGTGATTCAATTTTTTTTTATTTATATTTGATTGTACTTTGTTATTGTGTTGCTTGTTTTTATTATGTTTTTTAGACTATTTGTTAGATTGTGAGACTCTATTTTGTTGTTATTTTGAGTTATGAACTGTAGTTTATAAAGCTATTTTCATTTATGGAATTCAGTTTAATTATGTTATTAGTTTTTGTATTTTATTAAATGTATTGTAATTACCTCTTTCTCAAGAGATTTTATATGGATTATGCACAATTTAATATTTTAAGCTTAGAAGATTTTTATATTAGCACCTGCAGTATTTCAGAATTAAAGTTTCAAAATCAGAACCTTCAACAGGTATGTCTTTTCTTTACATATTTAATGTTTTCTTTCCCCCTTTATTTTTTTTAGTTCTTCATACTAAATCTTTTAAAAATTTAAGTTTGGGNATTCCTTTTTAAAAAAAGAAACTTAAATTTATTTGTCATCACTTAGCTATATTTTGAAAAATTTTAAATTTAACATGACCATTAGTATTATGGATTAACTTTAGATAACTATATCTATGTTTCTAAATATATAGTAAAATTAAGTAAAAATTTTCAATACTAAATGTTAATTTTAGAGATTAATATATTTGGTATAAAAGAAAAAGACTACGTTTTTCTTTTTTAAGTAAAGAAAATTATATTTTTGAAATATTAAAAATCTTAAAGGTTCATGTAAAAAGAAAAGAATTAAACTTTATGAAATATTTAAGCTAATATAAATTTGTCAAGTGAAGAAATGTGACAAGTTTTTGACTTTAAGAAGAGGATAGTGAAGTTCAAAATCATTAAAGGCTACCAAATATAGTAATCCTGACATGAAAAGAAAAGAAAAGAGAAGAAAAGAAAAAGAAAAAAAAAGAAAAGAAAAGATGTGAGAAGAAGCTTGAGGAGATGCCTAATTAAAAATTGACTTCACTTGAATCAATTTAAAAAAGAAGGCTTTAATGGAAGGTATTTTTATGTTTTCTTGCATGTTGTTGAATTTTAGGACTTGAAGTAAAAAGAAAGCAAAAAGGAAGCAAAAAAGGATGAAATTTGGTGCAAAAATGAAAAAGTTGAAATTTGTTCAGCACCGACGATGCCAAAAGCAGCTCCAACAACATCATTTGATAGTGAGCGTTAAATTAAAATGCAGAACACTGGCACCGATGACGCCAAAATGGGTGCTGATGGTGCCAATGTCGGTTCAGCTCCTGTTTCTAGAAGATTCGATAATATTTGATTCTTTCTAAAGAGTTTTTGGAGGAACCTATTAGAGAACCGACTCTAGGCTTTATTTGGGGCCAAAATTGATCAGAAAATTGACTCTTCCTGACATTTCATTGCCCCAATTCAACCTTCTACGCATCACACATTCTTCCATTTCCATTCCACAGCCATTTGGAGTCCATTGATCTTATAATTTAGAGTTTTGTGGTGAGATTAAGTGTGAACTCTTCTATAAGAGTGTTGGAGAAGGAGAAAAGTGAGAGATTTCTTCTTCTGACATTTCCTAGAAGAGGCTACATGGGATTTTATTTTAGAAAGAGTTTTAGATAAGTGATGTTTGTTTATTAGTGTTGTATGAACTTTCTTTTATATACAAAATCTGTGTTTTGTTGTATCTTTCTCATGAAGTCTGGGTAGTTTACTTTATCTTTCTCACTACTCTGAGATATGGTGAAATGAAGAGATAATATGGATGTGCCAATATTAAAATATAAAAAAAAATGATGATTTTTTAACTCCAAACTTAATTTAATTTTCAATCTGGCCAATTGAATTGTTAAAATATGTTGCGAAACATATGATATGGGAAATGGAGTATGAGTTCTACAACAGAGTGAGGATCACATTTGATTCCATGAAGGAGAACTTCGTTCTTAGAATTAAGTGCAAATAAATAGGGAAATATACTTTGCTGGGTATAAAATTGAAGAATCTTTAGGGTGACAGACTAAAATTCCCAATTCAAACTTAGTTTTTAAAAACTAAAGCGATAGTTAGCCTTCAGGTGAAGGGAAGTGGGAGCTCTGATGTGGGATCCAGTATCCTCCTAGCCTAGTCACGGATTTAGAAACTAAACCTGAGATTGGCCAATGATTTTATATAACACTATATCAGGGTGGAGAATTAAAATTTCTCCTTTTTGACACAAATACATTTTTTAACCATTTATCTCATCTCATTTTACCAAAATCTCATTGTAGTGGGAAAGATGTTTTTTCACATAAGAAGTCTTTAACACATAAACATAGTTTAATAGTTTAATAGTTTAATAGTTACTATTTAAACTCTATATTTCAGTTTTGTTATTAGATTAAATAATTTAGTTCTAATAATATATCAACATTCAAAATTAGTGACAGTAATTTTTTTTTTACTTTCTATAAATTTCCTAGTAAATTTATCATTTCAAATTTAAACCTTCCCCATGGGATCAATATTTGGGGCTTGAAAAGAAAGTCCTTTATTACTTGATATTGATACGTATACTTGTGTAAAATCCCAACATTAATTGGTTAAATTTCTAATTCATATAATATTGCATCAAGCTTTTGGCACCGTTGCATAGAGTAGTCAACTATATAATTCTACACAACTATATTCACATCAGAATTAGCTTTTCCTTCTCTTCATGAGACCGTGAACTAATGACAAGGTAGCAACAATCTTTTGAATACTTTCATATCCATTAGTGTCCATCAGCGGGTGAAACCTACTCCATCGCAGAAGCAAAGAGGTATCAAGTAATCCAAGTTCCTCTTGGTGATGAAACTTATCAACATGTATCTTTTCAGGATTTTAGGCCTTAGTAGCCTTCCAAATTTTTTGATAGAGGTTTCTTCGTTGAGACCGGGTCAACCGTGCAGACTTTGAACTTGATCAAATTTCAGACATCGATGGTGGGACGGTAAATCCTTTGATTGTATCTTCAACAATCAAAACATCCTTTCCTTTGGCAAAGAAGGGAACAACAGACTTAACAGGTGTCAGGGTAGCAGTGAATTTCACCTTATTGCAGGAAGGAAATTCTTAAGAACAATTCAGGTTGAATTCCACACACAGCTCTTGTACTTTCAGAGTGGAAACCTTATTTATGACGAATGGGGCTTTTCCAAGAATGACTTTGAGCTCATCAAATCAAGTTTCAAACTTGATGGTGGGAGCGACATTGCGAGCATCGCCGCTAGTTGGCAGGTTGCAGGAAAAAGTGAGCATCAGGAACACCATTGTAGCAACTTCAAAAATAATGCTCTAGAGTTAATTATCTTTCCAAGACCTTGCAATTCTTTTTTAAATACTAAAAATTAACAACAGCCAATATGTAGATTGGGCAAGTCTTTATTTAATTTTGGTTTGTTAAGATTTCAAATTATAGTAAAAATAGTGTGAGAGTATAAGGATTTCATTAATTAAAAAAAGAATGTTAAAAAAGCATGCACAACACGACACAATTCATTTTAATTTGTAAAGTAGTAACCCAAAATTGAAAGGAAACAAAGAGGATACTTAAGTTACCTAGTGTAGGACCGACTACATAATGCAGAATGTCCGGGCGGAACTAGCCCACCAACACACTTATTTGGGGTCCGATCTCAAATAAAGATAAAAATTCTAATGAACTTCTGAGCCTTTCTATTCAATGGTGATTGAATAGATGGTCCT
Source organism: Phalaenopsis hybrid cultivar (assembly GCA_002079205.1). Taxonomy (NCBI): domain Eukaryota; kingdom Viridiplantae; phylum Streptophyta; class Magnoliopsida; order Asparagales; family Orchidaceae; genus Phalaenopsis; species Phalaenopsis hybrid cultivar. The sequence goes on from JXCR01131559.1 coordinate 27,809, forward strand.
GAGGTCTGAAAGAGTTGACCCTACTTACCCAAGAAAGAAATGGGTAAAGTATGCCAAAGGAAGAAGGGCAATTTAGTTCAAGATGGACATAAGCACATTACCAATGTTTGAAGACAAGATTCCCTAATTTAAATGGAGAGAGAAACTAGTCCCCAGCGAAGTTGCTAGAAGCTGCCAGTTGGAAATTATCAGTTGTCGTAATGAATATCCTGACACCCGGTTTGATTTAATTTACATAAATATAAATTGGGAAAAAGTAGAACTTTAGATTTTGAAAATATGAGACCGGACCGATGTCATATCCTCAGTACTTTAAAAATAAATGCATAATACCGCAAGCAATACTTCTATTCAGAAGGGTAGACACACTACTTACTGGTAAAGCTCGATTAAATAAACTAAAAAATTTATGACATACGTTTAAGTCTGGAAAAAAACCATTTTTTTATGTTGACCGACAAGTTCCCCTATCTAATATGAAAAAATTAAATAAAGTTTATATTAAACTAGTTTCTTAAATGTTTCCTATAATGACAAGCTCCTATAGTTAATTACATCTTGGATAGCTAAAGTCACCTAAGAAAACTCCCAATAAAATTAAGGGATATTTCCCTGAAGGAGTTTCAAAGCATAGAATTTTTCAAAAGATTGGACAAAGAGGAGTGAAGTAAAAATGAGTCAAATTTGGAATATTTATTTTTGAATACAAAGGAAGAAGAACTAGGTGATGTCACAAATCCTGAGGAGAACCTTGGTGACTTCCCAGCCTATCCTATGATTCAGCTTCAATTTTGAGAAGGAATTAAGTGTTTCATTCTATCAAATTTATTATTTAGGGCTTACATCTGTGCAAGGCTATTGTACAAATAGTCTGAAAGATGTGAGGATTTAGGTTGTGATGAACGATAACCTCAGAATCCTAAGGTGAGTGAGGGCTTAAATTGTATAGTAAGGAAATACAAACTCTTAAAGAAAAAGTTGAGGATTTATGTTGCACTAGGTAGACAACCTTGAAATATTATGGCTTGTTATTTAATTTTAGGAAAAGATATGCTGTTGTAGATCCTCATGCTATTGTAGATTTTTATTATAGAGGGCTGCCCACAAAGATAGATCCAGGCTCCTCAGTGAAGTAGTAGTCCTAAAGTCTAAGATTGAACAATTTAAATGACAAGATAAAAGTTCAATAAGAGCGGGGGGGGGGGGTAGAGCTGATTAGAGCGACACAGGTTAGGATCTCATACTTATCTCATTTCGGTTTCACTATTTTCCTTTGGATTTACTGAGCTAATATGAGTTGTGAAACCCATTTAAACCAGGGAGATCTCATTAGCAACTGTGGGTTACCTCCTTTGAGGGACGCCCATAAATTCAAAGGAACGTTTTATGTTTAGTGGCATTTCAAAGGACTTATGGTTACCTTTGAAATAATTTGTTTTATGTTTTGAAAATGTTGAGTAATTTTTTGAAAAAATGTTTTGATTTTGCAAGTGAAGTGTAGTGCACATCCAAGCAGTCATAATATTTTTCAATGAAAGTAAATTGTAGAATTTAAAATGACAAAAAATAAATAACATTGTAAAAGTGTACCTATCATCTTCTCTCCATTCCTGCTAAAAGATTATCTTTTTGCAACATGTATATGACTTTACAGAAATTTAAATAAATCACAAGAGTAGATGAAGGTGTATCTAACAGACTCCTAATTATGACTTATTGAGTCCTGAAAGATCTTAGTGGATGATTGTAGAACAAGATATAACAAGTTCAATTTGTCCTTCAAAATGTGCAAGAGATTCCAAAGTGTTTGGGGAATGACTCTGTACTACTTTAAAGATCTCTTGAAACTTTTTGAGTTCCTTTTGAACTTGTCATATCGTTCCAATAATCATCCATTGTCAAGTTAAAAAGGTTACTCCGCTACTCGGTGAACTTTGACATTTTAATTATCTCAAGGACAAGAAACTCAATTAATTAGTTAATATTTCATTTAATAGTTATGCGAATGAATGTCCCTAAGGCCAGCTCAAATCAATAAAGATTTTTGTACCCACCACCAAGGTTGGACATGTAATGCTTAGAGGTGTTTATCATTAATCCTATTATCTTTTTAAATCCCATCAAACAAGTTTAAATATATAGCCTAGATCACTACCAAGACTTCAATAATTTCAAGGGGAGAAATTTGCAATCATTAAGATTTTAAGTTTAAGTTATACATATCCTTGTTGAAAGATCATATCATCATATTGTGGGCTTAAAATAAGTGAATTGTCATCATCCTAACTTGAGTCAATCACTTCATAATAATTTGATTTTGATTAACTTCCAAGTCTCGAATATTTAGACAATTATAATTTTGTTCTTATCATGTAAAGGTGGCAAATTGATTTCTACATTTTAACCCACTGTGATTCAATCATCCAAAAATATTCATTATGGTCAAAATTACCCATTGTCCTTTTGATTAATTCTAAATTTTGATTACGGCACAAAAATCCAAAATGACCATTTTTCCTTTCAGGCCCTTCACTCCATAACTCATTAAACATAATTCAAAAGACTTCAAAAATTTTAAAGTATCCTGTCCATGGGGCAATTAAAACATCATAGGAGAAAATGTGGTTTTCAATTTTTTTTTAATTTAAATCATTATATTATCCTAGAAAATAGGATTTTCAATATTGATTTATTTAATCAAGCAAAGTAAATTTTTTGCTCATGGGAAAAATATTAGAGGTTCCCTTAGGCCAGAGAAACACTTAGGTAACATATAATGATTTTCTAAATTAAATTTTTAATTTAATTTTATAATTATATTTTTATTTTTAGTGATTTAATTAAATGGAAAATGTGTTTTAATTACCAAAATTTTTTTAACATTTTTATTAAACTTCTGTGAGTTGAGAGAACTCAGGGAAAAAAATTTTACATTTTTATTTATTTTAATTTATTTCTTATAATTATTTTTAATGAAAAATAAGTAAAAAACATTTTAGACCTTTAGAAATTTATTTTTAAATTAAAAAAAATGGGAAAGATATTTAAATGAGTCCCAAGTGACCAGGAAACCATTAAGAAAATTTTAAAACACTTTTGTATTTTTAGAAATTTTAATTTTTTTTTTATTTTTAATTTAAAATATAGCTAAAAAATAATGTATTTTATCAAAAATAATTTTAAATTTTCCGAACTGCCCCTGATTTGAAAGAACTCAAAAAATTATATTTCATTATTTTCCTACGTGTATTTAATTTTATACAGTTATTTTTGTAGAAAAATACAATATTCCTTATAAAATAAACTTTAGTGTTTGAAGTTAATCAAATAATTTTCAAATTTTTACAGTGAATTAACATAATTGTTACACACAATGTGGAATTGAATTCTTTAATTTTTTATTAATATTTAATTTTAATAAATTAATACAAGTTCTACAAATTTAATTAATTATAGAAATATACAAAATTTTTCATATCATGATAATATTTTTTCTGGACTTTTCTGACTACAAGGATTCTACTAAAACTTACCTCAAAATTGTTCAAGTGATATTTTAATTTTTATAATTAATTTAAGCTAAAATAAACATCCAAGATTGAAAATTAGGAATAGAAGCACAGTGATGCTCTCTGACCTTATAAAAATTAGAGGACATCCCCTCTATCATTTGAACAAGCCGTAAAAATCTATAGCCATGATGAACAATATTTAATCATAATGTATTAAAATACCATAGAGACTATTGATTTAATTAAAAATCAAAGAGTCGACATATAATTTTTATTTTTAGTCTGAATTATTCTCCTCTATTCACTTAGTAAGAGGATATTTTTATTTTCTATTTATAATTTTTCTAGGAAAAGATATGGATTTTCAAAGCTATGGAATTTAATTAACTAAAGAAAACCCCTATTTTTCTATTTACCACCGTGGCACCATGCAATCATAGGCATCTCCAAAGTCTCCAAGCGACTTCTTCTGATTTGGTATTGTTATCTGAGTTAGCCTGGTGTTCACGAACCAAGGCTACGCAATCTCAACCGTTCAAACGGTACACGCATGATCTGACAACATCTGTTCATCATCCCAAAATGACCTAACCCAAGAGCCGTTCAACTTCAAACCTTAAGATCTCTCTAGATACTCAATTAAATTGCATGGGATTTGTTCTTACACCCTTATAAACTCAAGAAAAACCTATCTATATGTTTTATCAAGCAAGAAAAACAGTAAATACGTATGAAAAATCAATTTAAGCTCGATTAAGGGTGAGAGCTCAATACATTTGTCTGAGAGGGGAGGCCTCAATCAGATGGATGTAGGAGCTTTAAATGTGTCCAACAAACTTTCAGATGAAGTGTTAGGCTATGGTAAATTTTCTAGGTACGATTTTGATCAAAGATGATTTCAGGTGTTGGTCTAGAGCTAGGTTAGATGCTCTTTGTGATGGGACTTTTGTGGGGAATCAAATTATCGCACTCATGGGATGGTGTGTACACAATTAATTGGAGTTTAGTTCATTGTAGAGTAACGGAGAAATTTGTCTTTGTTTTCCATGAATTTTGAATTCAAAATTGAGCTCCCACAGAGGATCTCGAAGGGGGAAAATGGTTGGCTTGAGCTTAAGAGTTCTTGGACAGTGTCTAGGAGCAATTGGGCAGAGTTTCCCCAAGGAAATTGGCTAATTCCTCGTTGGCCATAGAAGAGGTAGTTTAAATAGAAGGGTTTTGGGTTGAGCTCAGTACAAGGGAGGCGGTCAGGTGGCTCAGGAACCTTAGGCGAATCTGTCAAAGCAATAAATTTGAGTTGGTGATGGGTTTTGGCAAAGCGCTCCTTGGCTTAAACATGTTAAGAAAGAAATCACTTAATTTAGGTGACCTTTGATCCACAACTAAGATAGGGTGGGATAGATGGGTTTATCATGGTCACTAGGGTCTAGTTGGTGGCCGTAGTGGTCTTGGATTGACCACTTTGGCTAAGTTTGGTAACATCTAGGCCATGGGATCAATTTTGGGCAATTTGGCTTGAAGTTTGGTTTGGATTGGCCTAGCCATGCCATTTGACTCAATTTATTGGTCAAGATGGTGTAGATGATTGTCAAAACAAATTTGAAAAAGATTTTTGAGTGATTTTGAATTGATTTGGAGGTTCAATTTGAATGATTTGGACATTTGTTCGATTTTGGGGATGTTGGGTTAGACTTGGGTTTGAGCAGGGCTAAAGTTTGGCTAAGAGTTAATTGATGGTTCAATTTGGTCGTCAATATTGTAATAAAAGAGTTTTTTGGATAGAAATTATGTAGAAATTTTTGGGTTATGGGGTTCAATTTGGTTAAATATGGGGAAATGGCATATTTGGGGCAAAATTGGGAGTTTTGGTCCAAGTTGATTTTGAGTGAAATTAAGGCTTGCCTGTGGCCAATTGAAGGTTAAATTTGATGTGAACAAATGTTTTAAAGAGTTTATAACGCAAAATTGTGGCAATTGGGTAGATTTGGGGATACAATTGGGTGAGATTTTAATTTTGGGTCAAATTGGGGTTTAATTTTATTTGGGCTGAAATTAGATTCAAATGTGGGGAAATATAGTGATTCAAATTGATTTTGGGGACATTTGAAATGATTTTGAGGGGTTTGGGACAATTTGGGTCACGAGGGATTTTTTTTGTAATTTGGAAAAAAGGCTAAATTGGGCATTTTGGTAAAAAGGCGTGTCAATCACCATACTTGAGCCATAAGCCAACTAAATTCCCTAATTTGGGTCCTTCATGTACTGATCCTAGGTAAACTCTAGCCTAGGGCTAAGGGACCTAGGGGACAATCTACATGAGTCTGTGTAATGTGTAAGTGTATGTGTGAGACAAACCAAGACTACACCACTAGAGGGTTAACCCTGAGGCCAAGCAATCCTATGCGGACTCTCCTTGAGATTCCCCATATTGACCCCACTTACTAAGTGCTAGAGGTTAGGACCAATACATGCAACTTCAAGTTGAGCAAAAAATTTTTACGATTTCTAATGGTAAGGGTTTCTTTTCAAGTCCTCTAGGAATAGTTAATAGAAAAGTCCTATGTGTAGACCCTAGGCTACTAAAGAGAAAAGACTAGACCTCAAAAAGAAGTGAAGTCAACAAATACTTCAGGTTGTAATAATGCGCAATAGGAGAACAACCAAGTAAACCCATTGGGAAACTGTAACAACCAAGGGAAGAGTAATTACAAACCAACTTATCCTCTATGTTTTAATGGTAATCCATAATTTAAGGAAAAAAAATGTCTATAGAAGAAGTGTTGTTACAAATGGGAAATCAGTTACAAAGTTATGGAGCTACTATTAGAAATATTGAGAATCAATTGGGACAAATAGCAAATTCATTATGTAATAGATCCAAAGAAACACTTCCTAGTAATACTGAAGTAAATCCAAAAGTCTAGAATAAAGAGCAAGTAAAAGTCAAATTCATTATGTAATAGATCCAAAGAAACACTTCCTAGTAATACTGAAGTAAATCCAAAAGTCTAGAATAAAGATCAAGTAAAAGTCATTCAACTTAGAAGCAAAAGAGAATTGGAAGGTAGAGTTCAAAGAGAGACTGTTGACCTCACTTTTGGTTGAGGTCTATTCTTTATCTATAGTAGCCTAGGGTCCAGCCATAGGACTTTCCTATTGACTATTCTTAGAGAACTAGAAAAAGACACTCGCATCATTAGAAATTCTAAACTCGTCTTTACTCAACTCGAAGTTCCACAAATTGGTCCAAATCTCTAGCATTTAGTATGTGGGATCATTATGGGGGAGCTCAATGAGAGTTAATATAGGGCTATTTGACCTTAGGCTTGACCTTGGGTGTTGGTCTAGAGCTAAGGCACTTACTTCACTTACAATCACTCACTACCCTAAACCCAGAATTTCCTGACTTTAGTCCCTTGAGCCTTTGGGAAACATAAGTAGATGGTCCCCTAACCTACTAGCCTAGGCTTGGGTTTAGCTAAGACCAGTACAAAGGGAACCCAAATGAGATTTCCATTGTTCATGGCTTACTTTTTGTGGTTAGTTCCCCAATTTTACCCAAAATACTCAGCCTGGCCCTTTGTCCCTAAAATCTCCCAAATTACCTAAATACCATTGAAACCCTAAATTTGGTCAAAATTTCCAAATTTATCCAAAATACTCAAACTTGTTCAAAAATCAATTCAAACATTTTGAAAACACCCAAATTACCCAAAATCACCAAAAAATTGCCAAATTATCAAAATGCCCCTCATGGGCCCAAAATTTTAAAAATTCTAAAAAATCACAAAATATTCTAAATATTCCTAATTTCGTTTTTCTTAACTACAAAATGACCAAATTTGGCAACTTTGACCATCATTTGACCAAGACCCACAAACTTGCCTTTAAAGGACCAAATTTCCCCAAATTCAACTCAAACGTCTATCAATATGATGCCAATCTCTAGAAAATTCAATCCCAAATTCAAATTCAGTTTAAATTTGACCAAAATAAACCAAATCCAAGCTCAATTGGCCCATTCTTTGTGCCCAATTTTGATTTAGGTCAAACCGCCAATTTTTGACACATGGCCTAATCCCACCAAATTTTTGACACATGGCCTAATCCCACCAAATTGACACATGGCCTAATCCCCCTCAATAGGCCATGGTTTATGTTGAAAACTCTTTATAACATTACTAAACATCAAAATTGACAATCAATTGGCCTTGAGGAAGTCTAAATTTCATTTAATTTCAACTTAAGTCCAAAATCCCCAAATTGCCCAAAATTGGCGATGTCCCCAAATTTCACAAAATTGATTGCCTTAATCTCAAATTTGGCACCCAATTCATGTTGAAAACTCTTCATGGAATTCATATTAACCATGATCAACAATCAATTTGGACTTAGCCCAAGATTAGCCCAATCTAGACCTAAGGCTAGCCGAACATGGGCAAAATGACCAATTTTTCAAATTCCTTCAAATTGACCCTCCAATTGAACCAAAAAACACTTTCATCCTTCACCCAAGTTAATCCTTATAATAACCTACATCAAATGCAACATTTAATTTGGCTTAAAATCAGGATTAGCCTAACGCAAACCAAACCCTTTTCCATGTAGACCTAAATGGACCCATGAGCAAATTTGGCCAAATTAAATTTAACATGGCCCAACTTAACACCACCACAGCCAACCCTAGGACCCCTAGGACTAAGCCAAGACCATCTAACCCAAGATAGATGAGATATGGACCAAGGGTCCCCAAAATTAAGGGATTTTATTCCCATATTTGTTTAAACTTATAATATTTTTGCCAAAATTAAGCCTCAACCCATTAAATTGCTGTGACATATTTTCCTGGGTTCCATGAGCTCCTAGCCACCTCCCCCTACCATGGCAGCTCACCTAGTCACCATAAAAGTAAAAAACAAGGGCCACCTCCCTTTGAACTTTACCCAAATCAAACCAAGAGGCTACCTCACCCAAATGAGATGTCAGAGCATCTCTGCCCTCCATCTAAGCAACACATTGCACCCCACAATTGGTCATGATAGCCACCCCTAAGCCAATTTTATAAGAGCTTCCCCCCACGACCATGGGAGGGGTGCTGAAATTTTCTCAGAGAGAGATTCACAAATCACTCACAGAGCTTCTTTGAGACCTCCTTAGTGCAATCCAACCATTTTCCCCCACTGATTCCCACCGTGGAAGCCCAAATTTGAGGTCAAATTTCTGCTTAAAACTAGAAAAGACCTCATTGCACTCCCGCAGTCCACCAAACTTCAATTACTTGTACCCACCCCTACAATACACTGAAAGAAGACAAAACCCCATCAAATCCTCCTTCCACTAAGTTCTAGCATAGACTTTGATCAACATTTGAAATTGAGCTTGGTCCAATTCATACCTAGACCTTACACCATAGCAAGAGGCTCAATCCCTAGCCTCCTTGGTCTCCAACGAAAGTGCAAAGCATCTCTGATTGAAGCTTCCCTTCTCAGAGCAAAGGTATTGAACTCCTCCTCATCTCGAGGCTATTTATTTTTTCCATTTTCTTTGAGTTGATTTCTTGGCATCTTAACCATATGGATATGTTCCTCTAGTCTAAGCAAGTATTTTTAAAAAAAAATCACATAATTTGGTTTAGAAATGAGGGAGATATCAAGTCAGATGGATGGTCAATATGAAGTCGGACAACGCTTTGAGACATAAACCGTGGGCCAAGTTAACATTGAAGTGGATGACGGAGTCAAACTGGAGCACACCACGTGGAGCTTTGTAGCTGCCTAAGATGAGGTGGAGCCGCTCATTTAAATAGATAAATAGGGAATTAAAAAATTCAAAAATTGACCCTTAACTTCAAAAATCCATATCTTGGTGTAAAATAATTACAGAAATAAAGAAATACCCTCTTACTCAGTGAACAGAGAAGAGCAATGTGGATTAAATTTTGTGTCCATTTGATGCATATTTGATTTAAAAAAAAATCAATTAGGGATAGGAGTCTTTTGATTATCCATGCATATAGGCATTTCACCATAGCTTGAATTTTTGGCATGTTGTAGCCTCTGTCAAGGGGAACATTCCTTATTTTTTCAAAGTCAGAGAAGCCCTCTAGATAGAGATCCATATTTTTCAAGTTTATGTACATTATTTGCTTAAATTAATCATAACAATTAGAATGTTGCCTAGAAAAATCCAAGAAAATTTTGGAAGGTTTATGATGATCACGGATTCTTTAGGAAAATTTCTCATGAGCCAAGTCAATCAAAATAAACCTAATTTGCTTAAACCGTAAAACACTATGGTAATTAATTTTGGAAAACACAAACATCAAAATGACTTTTTTTATCTCCACTATTGTTTAAGATCCACAAAACCCCCTATAAAAATTTCAAAGCATTTTGAGTCTATTTGATGGCCTAAATTGTTCTTTAATTAAATATACTTTTTGGCACTAAAATGATTCTTAATGATCAAAATATAACTTAAAAACTATGAAATTTTTTTTTTGGAGTTCTCTATGATTATGGGAATTTTATAAAAATAAAATGGTGTTTAAAATAAAAACTTCATTTTTAAGCCCATTTTAAATATTTAACAAAATAAAAATTCATAAAAATCACAAAAATAATAAAATTTATGAAAATGTTCCAAATTATTTTCAAAATATTTAGAAGCAATTAGAATATTTTTCCTGATTTTCTAAATAAAGATGTTATATTTTGAAGCTTAAAATAATTTTTAAAGGCTAAAAAATGGATTTACACCAAAATAATTCAAATAAATCAAAGAAAAACGAGAAAAATATAAAATTTGCTTCTTTAGGTTCTTTGACCTCAAGGAGATTTTTCAAAAATACAAAACTTAATTTTCCCCATTTACAATATTTTATATTTACTAAACACCCCAAAAGTTAAAGTAATTCTAATAATTCAAATAAAATTTTGTACAAATGGCTCACTAGTCTAGCTCTACCTCCAGAAAAAATTTCAAGTGATTAGGCTTCACATTAGTCAAGCTAGCAAATTTTCTCTGAAAAATCCCATTTTTCCATGAAAATAATTATATAAATTAAATTAAATTTTGAAAAATCACATTTTATCCTCTCATGTCTTAATTAACCCATGAATAAGGTAGGATAAAAATTTCAAAGTCATTTGATTTGAATTTGACAAATTATTAAGTGTTAGAGCCTTAGGGGCAAAAGTGTAATTTTAGGAATTTGGCCTTAATTAACATTTAGGCTTAATTCAAGAAGGGAAATGGGCAACCTCTGATCTTAATTAACTTGTTTGGATGACTGAAATTAAAAATGTATTAATTGGTAGAAACTATCCTCACTTTCCTAATTAAAAGGATAAATTAATAAATTTCTAAATTATTAAAATTTGGAGGTTTATTAAAATTAAATGAACTTAGGACTTAGAGGTATGACTTTTAAAGTCGATAATTAATCAATTTAATACCCCTAGTTGATGTTCAAATGAATTTCAAATAATGAATCATGATCACCTAAAATTTAACGTTTTCAAAATTAATTAAGACACTCACCTATGTCTTAAGGGCTTAGTAGTAATCTTAGTTAAAATAAAGTCTGATTAAATGAGGATTAGGAAAGAAAACATAGCTAAAATTAACACCTTCTAAAAAACCGCAAGCCCAAGTAGGACCAAAATTTGGCTAAGTGTTCCAACAACACTAGCTTGCCCCCTTTAAGGGTGTTCATTCACATAATCTTCAAAATTAAATTATAAATGATAATTAACCTGCTCTTAGGGATAATCAGGACGTCAATGTTCATTTAGCATTAGGGTGTTCATATGGTAATTTATTAAGCAACACAATAAGTAAATGAGTTCAAGGAATTTCACCAGGTAGTGAGAGGAAAGCATGGACCTGCTTTTTTCTCCTAATTTGTTGGATACCTCAGAGGTCTACTAAACTTAATGTGATTAATTTTTCCCTTAATAATACAAAGGCATTTAAACAGCTTTCATTAAATTCAAATTTCTTGTCCTTTTCTAAAAGTTAGCATAGAGGTTTGGTAATTTTTGAAAAAATAATAAAACACCTGTAAAAACCAACATGTCCAAGAAAACTCCTAACCTCCCTTACATTAGCAGGAGGTGTTACAAAGCCTATAAAATCCAACATGTCCAAGAAAACTCTTAACCTCTCTTACATTAGTAGGACGTGTTAGTTTAGATATAACTTGAATTTTTGTAGGGTCTGCTTCCATACCAACTTCCGAAATTTTATGCCCTAACACAATTCCTCTTGCAACCATAAATCAACATTTCTCCCAATTCAGAACCAAATTAGTTCTTTCGCATAACTCTGAAACTTTTTCAAGATAATTTAAGCATGTGTCAAATGATGTTCCAAATACAGAGAGATTATTCATAAATACTTCCAATCCATCATCAATTAATTTACTAATTATGGACATCATACATCTCTTGAATGTTGCAGGTGTATTACATAATCCGAAAGGCATTCTTCAAAAAGCAAAAGCTCCAAAGGACTAGTAAATGTTGTCTTTTTTTTATCCTCAGGAGCAACAGAAATTTGATGGTAACTGGTATATCCATCTTAAAAATAAAAATATTTGTGCCCAGCAAGCCTATCTACTATTTGGTCTAAAAAAGGTAAAGGGAAGTGATCTTTTCTGGTGGCAGTGATTAATTTTCTATAATCAATGCAAATATGCCACCTAGTAACTTGTCTGATAGGTATTAATTCGTTATTCTCTTTTATTTCAATAGTCTCTCCTCCTTTCTTAGGAACACAATGAATTGGACTTACCCACGCACTTTCTGAAATAGGATATATAATTCCAGCGTCTAACCATTTCAAAATTTTCTTCTTAACTACTTCTTTCATCATTAGATTTAATCTCCTTTGTGGATCAACTCTTGGTTTATACTGTTCATCTAGTATAATTCTGTGCATATAGATCGAATGACTGATTCCCTTAATATCAGCTAATGTAACTACTTCTTTCATCATTGGATTTAATCTCCTTTGTGGATCAACTCTTGGTTTATATTGTCCACTTCTTTCATTATAGGGTTTAATCTCCTTTGTGGATCAACTCTTGGTTTATATTGTTCATCAATTCTTTCATCATTGGGTTTAATCTCCTTTGTGGATCAACTCTTGGTTTATATTGTTCATCTAGCGTAATTCTGTGCATACAAATCGAATGACTGATTCTTTTAATATCAGCTAAGGTCCAACTAAAAGATTTCTTATATCTTAACAAAACCATCTTTAACCAAACTAATATGGACCCACCAAGATATGACCTAGGGATAGGTAGGTCGCTGAAACTTTACTTTCCTGCTTCATATAAAATGCCCTGACATGCATTTTGAGTTTCAGGTGGTAGAACGAGAAGACTCGCCAGGTACGCTTTTACAGTTTACAACGCTGTCTTTCTTGTACTTTCATACTATACTTTTGTTGTTAATACAAACTTGCATGCTAAACAACAATATCACCTTGTATGAAAACAAAATTTATCAGGATACCCACAAAACCAAAACCAAAAATAAAGTTAAAATCAACCAATATAAAATTCATCGCCACAACATTCAAAATTTAAAATAACTCAAAATTTAATCACAACATCACAAAAAACCAGAATTTCAACTAAATTAGACATCTCTATCGGATGATCGGGAACCATTCGAAGGAGGTAACCTATGGATGCTAACGAGGCTTCCCACGGTCTAAATGAAATTATGGAACTCATTAAATTGAGTTTAGTAGATTCATTTGGACTAAGTGAATCCAATAGAAAATAGTGGTACCAGAACAAGGGAACCGTAGGATTCTAACTGGTGTCGCTCTAATCAAATTTGACAAGCCCCATAAAATTTAACGAACTTCAACCATAGAGCCACCTGATTTGACATCATAACTTGACATCCTATAAAACTTAAACTCATCACGGTAAGGAGCTTGGAGCTAGCATGGTGGGCAGCACGACCATCTTCAACAGCAAAACATGTCATCCCCAGCTAAATCAATTTTCATTCCTTAGAAATTAAAACAATAAGCTATAGGACTTTGAGGTAGTCTGTCTATGCAACATAAATCCTCATATCATCTTTAGGCATTTATATAGCTTTGCTGTATAATCAAAGCCCTAACTCATCTTAAGATTCTGAGGTTATCATTCATCACGACCTAAATCCTCGCATCTTCCGGGTTATTTGTGTGTTTTTTCCACACAAATGTAAGCCCTAAATTAATAAAATTGGTAGGATGAAACACTTAAATTTTTCTCCTCAAAACTGAAGCCAAACATAAGTTGTCATTCCCCTTTCACACCTCTTAGTCTGATTTCATTGAAAAGTCCTTTCCTTTGAATTCCTTGAAGATAATATTTCTTGCTTTTTATCAAGAGTTTTCTTAGATGACATTCGTCATTTAAGAGGTAATTTACTATAGAGGATTGCCCTTATAGAAAGTTTTTCTCAAACCCAGCTTAATATAAACCCTATTTAATTCTTCATATTAAATAGGGGAAATTGTTGGCAAATAAAATAGTTTCACATACCAAATGAATGTCGTATATTCTTTAGTTTATTTGATCGAGTCTCATCCTCAAGTCTTGTGTTTATCCTTCCGGATAGAAACAAGATTTGAGGTATAGCTCTCTTTCACTTAAAATGTAAGAATTTGAGGTCAGTTTGATTTCATGAGTTTCTAAACTTAAACGTCCTTCTGAAGTGGGCAACAGGATTTCGATTCTGATGACCGACAGCTTCTTACAGGCAACTCCCTCAAACCAAAATGATGCCGACAACTTCTTGTGGCTTCCTGGGATAAGCTTTTCTCTCCATTTAAACAAAAGAAAATTTTCTTCATACATCGGTAATGCTTTCATGTCCCTGATGAACCAAAATTGCCCTTCTTCCATTAGCATGTTTTACCCATTTCTGCCTTGGGAAAGTACGGTCAACTCTTTGGACTTTAGGACTACCTGTTCAATCACATATGGATAGAGGGGTTCAGGAGGCCATTAAGGACTCTTTAAATCTTCATGTGGGATTGGATACCAATAGGTGTGTTGGTGGACTAAATTCCACCTAGGCATTATGTGTTGCTAAATGGGTCCCGCATCGGGTCTTAAACACTTCACATCTCCTTTTCAAGTTTGATTTGCTATTGTGGAAATTAAATCAAAGTTCTATTGTGCTACACATGCTTTAAATTTTCTATTATTAAAAATTAAATTTTTTCTACTTTCAAATCACCTTTTTATTAAAGTTTTTAGAAACCTTCACAAATTAAAACTTACCCGGTGTACAGATTAACCTCTGTTAATTTTTAGGGCTTGCACTAAGATTACAAGGTTTTGGCCTCATAGCTAACTCCAGAGCTTTCTTCTTTTAATGCTTCTGCAATGGCCTGCCCAATGCTGACTTTTTTCCTGCAACTTGCCAACAGGTTGTGAAGCCCCCAACTTTGACCCAACCATTAAGTTTGGAGCCGGATTTGAAGACCTCGAGGTCATCATCGGAAATACTCCGTTCATTGTGATGAAAGTCACCGCTCCAGAAATTCAGGAGCTGTTTGCTGAGTTCAACCTGAACTGTCTTCAAAACTTTCCTGCTTTCAAAAAGGCTATGACTGCTACTGCCACCGCAACGCCTGCCAAACCTACTATTCCTGCTACCAAGGGAAAATAAATAATGATTGTTGAGGGTCCAACTGAAGGATTAGCTACTCCACCTTCAATGTCTGAAATTGGATCATGTTCAAAGACTGCACCACTAACACAAAATCGAAAAAGAAATCGCAACAGAAGGATTTATAAAGATGCTAAAACTCAGGCTCCTGAGAAAACACCCGTCGAGGAAGAGCCTCATCAAGAGGAATTTGAATTACTAGAAATATATCTACTATTGCGAGGAAGCAAATTTCATCCTCTAGTGGACATCGACGGACACGAGAGTGTCCAGAAGATTGTTGTTGCATTACCATCACTTCATGGGCAGGATACAAAGAAAAAGAAGTCTACCTCTATCACTCGAGTCAGCTCAGTTTTTCAGAGAGTAGCTGTCAAAGAGGGTTGTTCAGTCCGTGAGTTACTCAAATGAGTGGGACATGCAATTTCTCCTCAAATGAAGGAAGAAATTTTAAGGGACATCAATTTCACTAAATAAAAGTCAAATGAATATCTTCCTGCTCGCAGTCCCGTCTGGTTCCGCCTGGGAAACAGGGTTGACACTACAGATTCCACCACTACCAGGACCACAGGCTGTCGACTGGTAAAGTCAAGACTGGTTCTGAGAATCCTACCAAGAACACATCACAAAAATATTTTTAAAAAGGAAAAGACAAAGAGATTACCTGATAATGTATCTGGTGTACACCGTGAGGAGCATATTTCTCCTTGACATATCGATGTTTCTGCTAGGACACTCCATCTTGAGACATCATCGTCAAAGAGGAATGTATGGATACCCAAGGTTGCTGCACCGATACAGTCTAGTGAACCCACAGAGCAAGATCATGGAACAAAACCAGGGTCTAAAATATCTGAAATCTTTGCAAAGATTGCCAGCGAGATGGAAGAACAAGTAGAGGATGTCTAGCAGGGTCCTCCAGATCTTAAGATGATTCAGGAATCGATAATAAAAAAAAATTTGATAAGCTCAGAGTCGAGATGTCTGAGTTGGCTCGGAAACATGGAGTTTCCATCGATGTTGATGATGAAAATTTCAACTATAACAATTACCTCAAAGGAGATTTCATGGATGTCAATGTTATCAAGACCAGGGCCACTGCATCTGCACGCGATGTTCAACCTTCTACTGAAAATAATGTCATAGATGAGTTGTGCAAAGCTATCCTCCTAAGGGATAACCAAGTCAGCCTATTGGGGAAAAGGACAGAAGAGATGGCCGCCGCCATGACCGCTATGGCCACATTTTAAGGGCAATCACAAGTGCCGCAACTAGCATCTCCAGAGATTAACTAACTAGAAATCATACATATTACAAATGAAAGAAGAGAAGTTACCTCAGCAAATAAGGATGAGCAACCAAAGAAGGATTCTCCATCAAGCGCCATGTCGAAAAAAGAATGCAAGCAGATGGTCGAGCAAGTTCGAGATGACTTAACCCAATCTAAGGGTGGTGCATTGACTCTTAAAGGTAGACCTTACTCGGAAGAGTTCGATGTCGTACCTTTCTCTAAGGGTTTCATATTCCCAAACTTCAAGATATTTGTTGGGACCGGAAATCCAAAAAAATATTTAGCACACTTTCGAGCCAGTTGTGGCAAAAGAAGAAATAACGAAGCTTTACTCTGTCAACAGTTCGTCAGGAGCCTGTCAGGAGTTACTTTCGATTTGTATGCCGATTTGCCCAACGGATCGATTAAAACATTCACTGAGTTGAAATAATTACTTATAAAGAGATTTATTGATTGAGATCCTACTCAAAAGCATTTATGGACCCGTAGCTTTCATGATCAAGGAACTCATCATCAAATCCTTTGAGAAGCAACTCAGCAAGGCTACCAGTCTTCAGGAAGAAATCAAACATATGGATTGTCACGAGAAGTCAAAGGCAACTAGAATGTTTGAAAATAAATCCACAACAGTCGTAACTGTTGATAAATGAAAACATCCAATAAAGATATATGCAGAAACTCCTCGTCAATCTTCATCACAACAAGCTCCAAATTAGAATAACAAGTCTAACCAGCGATCGCCTCAGGAAGGATTATCTTAGAATAAAAAATATCTATGATAGAACGATAAAAATAGGTGTACTCTTTCAAAGATGAAGCTGTATATAAAATATTCAAAAGTCTGATGAAGAAGACCGAGTTCAAACTATCAGACCAAAAGAAATGCGAAGAGGTCGATAAGAAGGATCAACCCTGTTATTACCCATATCACAAATTACTAGGACATACAATAGAAGAATGTTTTGTATTTAAGGATTGACTTGAGAAAAATATTAGAGAAGGAAATATAACGATCCCGAAAGAGTATTTAAAAGAACCTTAAAATGGTTCCATAAATATGATTTCAGCCGAGTCAACCTCTCCGATTGATTCATACACTGGAGAAGATGGTTGGAGTACAACTTGGAACAAGCTGGAAAAGATGAATGGGATACAATTTGGAGAAAATCATCCAAAAAGATGTTAAATCAAATCCAGAACACTTCAAAGCCAACTACCGCTCAGAGTCTTTAGCCCGCTAGGACCGAGATGAAGCTTTCACCACAAGAGCCGTCGTCATCTAAGTCAAAGAAAAAGAAGAACACTATCTTCAAGATTGATAGCATGGAGGGTAGGACATAGGAAACCTCTACCATATTGGTTGTCTCAGATTCGGGGAAAAAAATCCTCGAACCCCTGACTTTGTATGATTATTTTTTTACCCTTCCAGGGGCTGATGAATATAATGATCGTGATTTTGGCTATATTTTAACTATTTCTAGTGATGACGTAATCTATTGTGGAAAATCTAACTCTGATCTCGATTCCCAAAATGATCCTCAAATCATACTAGAGTCCGATGAACTCGCTAACAATAACGAAGAAGACATCAATGATACCGCTTACGATAACACCGAGAGGGAGGAGCCAATCCACGAACACCACGGCACACCACTTGCCCTTAACTTAGATCTTTCCGACAAAGATTAAACACCAAAAGATTCAATAATGATACCTCAAGAAGAAGAAATTATGGAAATAAACTTAAGAAGTGGGAAGTATTGCCCCCAAGGATAGCTTTTACAGACAAGGAAAACAAATAGTAACTCGAGAGGAATTACCTCCACCTCCGTCAATGGAAGAACAACACAGTCAAGAAAGAATTGGAAGGTCATACAAATTGGATTACAACATGCTAGCTCATCTTAGGAAGTTGCCGACCCGACTAAACATCTACGACGCTCTGATCCTGTCAAAGGAGATGAGAGAAGCTTTGGTCACAGCTTTGCTTGACCCAGAGACTTGTCTAGCTCATTTGGCCAGCACATCCTCAGATGAAGTTTGCTCGTTGAGAGAACAGTCAGGGGTAACCTTCATATATGAAGATTTGCTGCTTGGTACCACTAACCACAATTGACCACTCTACATCTCCATCAACGCCGGCTGATTCGTGTTATCCAGATTTCTGGTAGATCTAGGAGCATCTCTCAAATTGATGTGCCTACGGACATTGGGCTAGTTGGACATCGAAGCACAAAATCTTACAGCCGATAAAATGATGCTAAGAGGATTCAACTAAAAGGGAGAAAGAGCCCTTGGATCGATCACATTACTTATGAAGGTCAGAGAACTAGCGACAACCGCTAAATTTCATATCATCGATGTCGAGACCTCCCTTAACTCTCTACTTGGTCGACCGTGGATTCATGAACACAACATGGTTTTGTCAACTCTACAACATTGTATCAAATACTGTAAAGAAGGACAAGAATACTACATTCAAGGAGATCTACAACCATTTTGAGTTCATGAAGTCGGTATTCATGAAGATGTTGCCTATTACGCACCACCAAAGAAAACTGTCTTCTCGCGCGAGATTCCGACAAACAAAAATTAAGACTTAGAAAAATCACAAAAAGGAGGCCATTCAACTCCGCTTCAATGATCTTCCGCCACCCTTCTACCTCAAATTGTTGGAGCTTCTTTTGGTTTGCACACCCGAGGTTATGACTAGGGATGTGGACGAGGAAGAATCAATCTAATTGCTGAACATAATAGGCCAAACATCAACATTGGTAATGAAGACAGTCCTGAAGATGAAATAATGATGAAAAAATAGAAGAAACCTCAAAATGAGATATCCTTAGAAGATACGGAGAAAATTGAATATGAAATAATGTATGATCGGAGTAACCCAGTTTGTGAATACTATGACCCCTTACTCCGATCCTCCCTCAAAAGGTCAAGAGTTTAGAGGTCAAGAAAATCCGTAGTGTTTGTTTAAAGCCGATCAAATTTTACGGTGCTTCTATCTCTACTATTCTTGAAAATCATGTAAATTTGGATGGTGATCCTAATGAAATAATGGAATGGCCTTTTAGTTATTTCTCGCCTTATGTACAAAAGTTAATTCAACAGGTACATTTGTAAAAAAAAATGCCAAAAGGTAAACTACAACTATTTGAAAAATTATGGAGTGTTAAACGTCAAACTCCAAACTCGAAAGAGGGTCTCGGATTTGGTACAGTGGGACAAGACGATGAATCAAAGTTTTGTATGGTTGTTACTAGTGAATCAAGAGAGGATTTCCTTGATATAGAGGATTATTCTAATGATCAACCATTAGAAGATGCTCCGCCAGAATTTGAGGAGGAAATCATGTCAACTTTCGACAAGTTAAAGGAAATTAACCTCCGGACTGAAGAATAAGCCTGGTCTACCTTTATAAATTCTTTACTCAACAATGAAGAATCTTCAAAATTGATCAAATTGTTAACATAATTCAAAGATTGCTACGCTTGGAGTTATAATGAAATGTCAGGACTGTCAGCAGAAGTAGCACTTCATAAACTCAGGGTGGACAAAGATATGACTCCTTTAAAACAAGCCCTCAGACAAATGCACATTGAAATAGAACAAAAAGTCATAGCCGAGGTAAGGAAATTAATAGACACTAACTTTGTGTGGGAAGAGCAATACCCCACATGGTTAGCTAACGTTGTTCCAGTCAAGAAGAAAAATGGACAGATAAACGTTTGTGTCGATTTTAGAGATCTCAATAAAGCATGTTTGAAAGACGAGTTCCCGCTACCAATACCAAAAATGATGGTAGATATCGCTTCTACACACAAAATTTTATTCTTCATGGCTGGATCATCGGGGTACAACCTAATCAAGATGGCCCCCAAGGATGGAGCACTTACAGCCTTCAGAACACCGATAAAAAATTTTCTGCTACATAGTGGTGCTGTTTGGGTTAAAGAATGCTGGAGCTACATACCAATGAGCATTAAAAAAAATTTTTGACGACCTCGTTCACAACCAAGTAGAATGCTACGTGGATGATTTGATCATCAAAAAATAAACAAAAATAGACCATTTGTATGATTCGAAGATCGTGTTCTAACAGTTACAACGATATGACCTTAAAATGAATCCCTTAAAGTGTGCCTTTAGCGTTACCTCCAAGAAATTTCTAGGATTCGTTGTCCGTCATCGGAGAATCGAGATCGACCCAGATAAGATTAAAGCCATATTGGAAATGCCTCCTTCTAAAACTTTGAAATTGCTACATTCCTTCCACGGGAAGTTGGCATATATGAGACGCTTTATCTCTAATCTCTCAGGTAGGTGTCAGTCCTTCTCGACATTAATTAAAAAGGATGCCAAATTCATTTGGGAAGAGAAATGCCAGCGGGCCTTCGAGGACGTTAAACAATATTTAATGACACCTTTTTTTTTGGCAGCACTTATCCCAGAAAAACCTTTAATACTTTATACCACGGCCTTAAATGACTCTCTTGGAGCCCTCTTAGCCTAAGTCAACGATGAGGGTAAAGAAAACACACTCTACTACTTAAGTTGTCATCTAATACAAATGGAGATGAGGTATCCACCTATTGAGAAGCATTTTCTCGCACTAATTTTTGCAGCCCAAAAGCTTTGACAATACATACTCTCTCATAAAATTACCCTAATCTCGAAAGTTAATCCGTTGCAATATTTGATAACCCGAGCAACACTCCATGGATAGCAAGATGGTTAACAATTTTATTGCAATTTGATATAACTTTTGTTCCCCTCTATCAAGGGACAAATTATAGCCGACTTTCTTGCTGCACGCCCACTGTCAGCTGGGTCCCCTCTCAACAACGAACTACCAGATGAACAAGTACTACAAATAGAATTCTCTAGTGTGCAACGCTGGGAGATGTACTTTGACGGTGCTTCATCAGCCAAAAAAGACAAAGGCTCAGGCACAGTCATACCAGGAAATGTAGGGATTGGTTTGATCTTTATCGTGCCAGATAAAGGTATGTTGAGGTTCTCATACAACCTAGTAGAGCCATGCACCAACAACAAAGCAAAATACGAAGCCTTAATCACAGGGTTGGAGTTGGCAATTTCAATGAAAATAATAGATATTCCCATATACGATGACTCTAAACTTATCATCCAGCAAGTTGCAGGACAATACAAAATTATGAAACCAAGACTAGCAAAATACCACCTTTACATGATGAAGCTGTTGGAATAAACTCCCAATGTGACTTTCTATTGGATTCCTAGGAGAGAAAATGCCCATGATGATACACTAGCAAAACACGCTAAAGAATTGGCATATCCTTCGGAGGATTCTATTAAAATCACAATATAAGGAAGAGAGGCTTTGTCTATAATTGACATTGAAATCTATACAAGCTCGGAAAAGAAGAAACAATAAATGCAGTTGCAAATATCAACAAAGATTGGCGTAAACTATTGATCAAGTATTTGCATATTGGAAAGTTGCTGGAAGACAAGTCTGAGGCACATCACATTACAAAAAGGGCTACATCTTACACCTTGGTTGATGATGTCCTCTACAAAAGATTGTCCAATAAGACGTGGCTATGGTGCTTAAGCAGAGTCGAGGAACAAAATATTGTCAAAGAAGTACATGCCAGATTGTGCGGCGCTCACCAGTCAAGGCCAAAAATAAAAATGAAGATAAAAAGACTCAGATATTATTGGCCAGCAATGTTGTCCGACTGCATGGAGATAGCCAGAAAATGTCACCTGTGCCAAGTGCATGGGGTGGTCTTGCACCGACCTCTGAATGTGCTACACCCAACTGTTGCTTCGTGGCCATTTGAGTGTTGGGGCACAAGCATAATAGGTCTGATTGACCCTCCATCATCTAAAGGACACAAATTTATTCTCGCCGCTACACACTATGTCTCTAAAAGGACAGAGGCAATACTACTACAAGACATTACAACACAGCATGTCCTCCAATTCCTCAAAAGCCAAATTGTTTACTATTTTGGTGTATCGCGTAGAGTAATCTAAGACAATGGGTTGACAATAAAAAGTTCAAAAATCAACAACTTCATCAAATGCCACAGAATAGATTGAAGATACTCTACATTTTACTATCCCAGAGCAAATGGATTGGCTGAGGCCTTCAACAAGAAATTGGTACAAATTTTAAGGAAAACACTCGATGAAAATAAAAGAGATTGACACAACAAGTTGCTAGAAGCTTTGTGGGCCTACCAGACAACATTCAGGACTCCCACTAAGTGTACACCTTACATGCTCGTGTACGGGTCCGAAGCCGTAGTGCCACTACAAATTCAGACGCCATCTCTCAGAGTCGTAGTCGCTAATCAACTTACAACATAAGAAAGTGCAAATCTCATACTTGAAGAATTCGAGAATCTTTAAGGAAAATGGGTTGAAGCACGACAACATTGGAGCTTCATCAAGCAAATATGGTACAAGATCATGACAAATTAGTCTACCCAAGGACATTCAAAGTTGGTGACCTTGTCCTTGTACTCAAAAGGCATATTCTTGCATGCCGCAAGATAGGTAAAAAATTTGAACCAACTTGGGAGGGGCCATTTGTCGTTGAAAAGGTCTATACTGGAGGAGCCTACCAGTTAGTAGATTTTCAGGGTGAAAGACCCATGTTGTCAATCAACGGACAATACTTGAAAACATACTACGCAACCTGACGTTGCTTATTGCCGCTTGATTTGAAAATTGTAAAGTTTTGATTGTTTTAAGGGGTTATCTATGTGGCCAAAAGTCTGTGATCGGGTCCAAAAATTTTGTAATTAACATCAGTTTAATGAAGAATTTGGAAAATTACACACTGCAATTCTTTTTTCTACCTTTAAGTTTAAATTTAATATTTTACTAAATTAAACAAATAAATACATAAATAAATAACTTCTTTACCAAAATAAATTAAAATTTCCTCTAACTAAAAAACTCTATTTTGTTCTTATCCATGCTCAGTTTCAGCTCACTAATGTTTCTTCTATCGTCTGCAGAAAAATATCAGGTCAGATGGTAGCATAAGAAAAGGATGGATAGAACCTTGCACTTAATGAGGAGATGGCACCACATTGTGGCATTATTGACTTTGACACAGAGTTCAATGAAATCGAAATGGACTACAAGGTCCTCTAATGGATGTAGTTAGTGGACAAGAAAAGGAGTGATTGCCCTCACTTATGAAATTCAGATCCAAAAGCAATTCCTTGGTAAAGGGGAAAGAGGTGATAATACAACACGATCTCATAGAAGGAACCATCCGTCTACCATCCATGGAAGCCACTCCTGTCAGAAACTTGGTTGCTGCTAACAACGGTAGGATACCATTTGCTTTGTTACGGAGGACTCATTGGAGAAATGCCAACCGTCGTAAGCACTTAGTCTTTTGAGAGAAGAAAAGAGATGTCGACAATAAATTAAAAACCAAGTCATACCCATTCCAGAGGGACACATCTACAATTTGATTATGAAAGAGACACCACCACAGATGAGGAACCTAGGAATGTTCAAGAGTCAGAAGTACCGCCATCCTTGGATGACCTTTGCGCTGGTTGCCCGACTTGCAATGTTAAAATACTGCCAAAAGCATCAGCTACGAGAGCTTTTGTCAAATGTCCGGACTGTAATGTCCTGCACTTGGAGAATTTCAACACTCTTGAAGAATTTGCCTCTAATGAAGATCAATCTCCGACCAACGATTGCCTGATGGAGGGGCCATACGTCCCAATGGGTACAAAATAATATGACCCACGGTATACTAAATCGTATGTTCCGATGGATGTTGAGTCATACATCCCGTTATAGGTAACACCGGCACCAGTCTGGAATCCTGTCAACAATAAAATGAGGGATTGTACGCGCTAGCTGCCCATCCTTAGCACGACAGAGTATTATAAAATCAGCAAAGTCAACAAAAGAAGCTTTGAGTTCTACGAAGAAGTCTGTGGAGAACTCGTCAATATATTGGAAGGACTGGAATTGTATACCAGGGTATTTTCAAAAAAAGATGATTAAAGCATTCTGGATTGTATCTTTAACTTAGGAGGTCAAGGTCAAGCAGGCGTGCTCATGGAAAGAGCCTACTATGAGCCAAGGAAATGGATGAGAGGAAAGGGAAGGATCACAATACAATGCAGATGCTGCTACAATTTCACGAAAGACAGGCAAGGAAATCCTCCCTGGATTCTCAGGTACGATCAAGTGGATTCGCTTCCCCCGATGATCAAATGGATGATTAAACGAATGGTTCAATGGAACATACTGTCAGTCGACTGTATTCTAAATAGTTGCATCATCAACATATAGGACGAGGGAGACTTCATATCTCCTCACATTGATCATCATGATTTCATAAGACCCTTTTGTACTATCTCATTCATGAGTGAAAGCATTATTATCTTTGGGAAGGAAATTGATTCCATCGGCCCCGACGAGTTCCAAGGATCTGTAGAGATTCCCTTGACAGTAGGTTCAATGCTTGTTCTAAAAGGCAACGGTGCAGATGTCTCTAAGCACTGCATTCCCAGAGTACAACACTGTAGGGTGTTTGTGACATTCCGATAGATGGAGAACAACAAAATACCATTTGGATTTCAACTGGATCTTGAACTTGAAGAACTGCTGTCATAGGAACTATGAGAAGGTTGCACCTCTAGGCACACGTCAAGGGAACTCTTGTCCTGGAAGGTGGCTCAGAAGGTCAGCTTGATCACGAGCTCACTACGCAAAGGGACAAATATTCAGAGGGTTTCTCTTTCTTCTCTACTACATTACAAATATGATATGTATTCCACATGATCAGTCCATGATATGTATCGACATGACACATTCTGGATGTACCTTCATGCAGCTTGCATATTGTACGCTTTTTGAGGCATTGGACTACATTTGATCTGTAATATTTTATTGAAGCATATTAATGAAACTCCTTTCAAAAAAAGTGTCTGATTTCTTATTTGCCCTTCTCGGTGCGTAGGATAAAATCCATTGAACCATGCTTTGTTTTGCAACTACAATGTACGAAGAACAAAACAACAAACATTTAATGATAAAAAAGAGACTTTCAAATAAAAAAATGGGGAAAAGAATATAAATGAAGATAAATTTAAATTAAAAAAAAATTTCTCTTTCGAAAATCAACCAACTAAGATTAAAATTTGAAAAACATATTTTTGAAAATTAAATGTGATAAAAACAACAAGAAAAGAAAACAAATTTATTCAGTGGATAGTCTCTAATTTGGATTTTCTTACTCTTTGCTGGTGCAGCACGACTATCCTTGCCTGCATTAACTTTTTGCATCACCACGGAGTTGCACATTCTGCACAAAACCCCACAAAATTTTGCATATCTTCCTCAAAAAATGTCAACCTCTTCACATGCCACATATCTTTAAATTCAACACCACAAACAATTTAGAAATATCAATTCTCATTTCGAATCAGTCACTACCTTCTGATTTAACCCATTTGAGGTCGGTCCTTACCTTCCAACGCTCACTGTTGAGATTGACCCTTACCTGTCAATTCTCATCTTTGAATCAGTCACTACCTTCTAATTTATACCTTCCTCCACCCTCTTTTGAGATTGACCCTTACCTGCAATTCTCATCTTTAAATCAGTCACTATCTTCTGATTCATTACCTTCAAGGTAGGTCATTACCTTCCGACGCTCTCTATTAAATTTTTCCCTTACATGTCAATTCTCATTTTGAATTAGTCACTACTTTTTGATTCACCCCTTTCAAGGTCGGTCCTTACCTTTTGACGCTCTCTTTTGAGATTAACCCTTACCAGTCAATTCTCGCCACTACCTTCTGATTCACCCCTTTCGAGGTCCGTCCTTACCTTTTGACGCTCTCTTTTAAGATTGACCATTACCTGTAATTTCTCATCTTTGAATCAGTCTCTACCTTCTGATTCACCCCTTTTGGGGTCAATCCTTACCTTCCAACGCTCTCTCTTGAGATTGACCCTTAACTATCAATTCTCATTTTAAATCAGTCACTACCGTCTGATTCACCCATTTTGAGGTCAGTCCTTACCTTTCGATGCTCTCTTTTTGAGATTGACCCTTACCTATCAATTCTCATCTTAGAATCATTCACTACCTGCTGATTCACCCATTTTGAGGTCAGTCCTTACCTTCTGACGCTCTCTTTTGAGATTGAGCCTTACCTGTCAATTCTCATCATCAAATCAGTCACTACCTTTTGATTCACCCCTTTTGAGGTTGGTCATTACCTTTTGATGCTCTCTTTTGAGATTGACCCTTACCTGTCAATTCTCCTCTTTGAATCAGCACTACCTTTTGATGTCGGTCCTTACCTTCCAACGCTCTCTCTTGAGATTGACCCTTACCTGTCAATTTTCCCTTCAAATCAGTCACTACCTTCTAATTCAGTCATTTTCAGGTCAGTCTTTACCTTCTGACACTCCCTTTTTGAGATTCACCCATACTTTTTAATTCTCATCTTCGAATCAGTCACTACCTTCTGATTCACCCCTTTCAAGGTCGGTCCTTACCTTCCGACGCTCTCTTTTGAAATTGACCCTTGTCAATTCTCATCTTTGAATCAGTTACTACCTTTTGATTCATCCCTTTCAAGGTTGGTCCTTACCTTCTGATGCTCTCTCTATAGATTGGCCATCACCTGTCAATTCTCATTTTGAATCAGTCACTACCTTCTAATTCACCCTTTTTGAGGTTGATCCTTACCTTTCGATGCTCTCTTTTTAAAATTGACCCTTACCTATCAATTCTCATCTTCGAATCAGTCACTACCTTCTGATTCACCCATTTCGAGGTCAGTCCTTACCTTCTGACACCCTCTCTTGAGATTGACCCTTCTGTGTCAATTATCATTTTGAATCATTCACTATCTTTTGATTAACCCTTGTTGAGGTCGGTCTTTACTTTCCTACACTCTCTTTTGAGACAATACTTAAATTTTAAATGATTACTTTGAAATCAGCCCCTAATTTCTGATTTCCTCCTTTTAATGTCGGTCCATAACTGTCGACTGTCTCTCTTGAAAATGTTACCTAAATTTTGAATCCTCACTATATAATCAATGCCAAAATTATGATTCTTATTTTCCAGGGTCCGTCCCAAACTTCCGACTTTCTTCTGAAATTAATACAAAAATCTCAAATTCCCACTTCGGGATCAGAACTTACATGATGATTCCCATCCTCTAAAAACGCTTAAAATCTGACAACATTAATCCAATCGTCAGCAAGAGTTCTTACCTCTTGATTTCAATCAAAATAACTACCTGCTAATTCGCCAGTGGATATAAATAACACACACAACTTTACACATTTCATCTAGGTCTGTTGACTTGATAGTATGTATTAGTTTTTTTGATCTTGTCGGTCAACGCCAATATGCGCGGTGTGCTTGTCCAGCACACCACACCTATTGGGGGCCCATTTGTTGACTTCACTTTTGGTTGAGTTCTAGTCTTTCTCTTTAGTAACCTAGGTTCCAACCATAGGACTTTCCTATTAAATATTCTTAGGGAACTAGAAAAAGGTACCATCACCATTAGAATTTATAAACTCTTCTTTACTCAACTAGAAGTTCCACATATTGGTCTGAACCTCTAGCACTTAGTAGGTGGGGTCATTATGGGGGAGCTCAAGGGGAGTTCCTATAAGACTATTTGACCTTAGGGTTGACCTTGGGTGTTGGTCTAGAGCTAAGACACTCACTTAACTCACAATCACTAACAACCCTAAATAAAGAATTTTCTGACTTTGGTCCCTTGAGCCTTTAGGAAACTCATGTAGATTGTTAGTTCCCAAATTTTACCCAAAATACTAAGTCTGGCCTTTTGCCCCTAAACTACCCTAAATTACCTAAACACCCTTGAACCCTAAATTTGGTCAAGATTCCCAAATTTATCCAAAATACCCAACTTTGTTCAAAAAACATTTCAAACCTTTTGAAAACACCCAAATTAGCCAAAATCACAAAAAATTGCCAAATTACCAAAATGCCCCTCATGTGCCAAAAATTTCAAAAATTCTAAAAAATACCAAAATTGCCCAAAATATTCAAAATATTCTCAATTTCATTTTTCTCAACTACTACATGACCCAATTTGGCAAATTTAACCATCTTTCACCAAGACCCCCAAATTTACCTTTAAAGGCCCAAATTTCCCCAAATTCAACTCAAATGTCCANGATTCCCAAATTTATCCAAAACACCCAAACTTGTTCAAAAAACATTTCAAACCTTTTGAAAACACCCAAATTAGCCAAATCACAAAAAATTGCCAAATTACCAAAATGCCCTCATGTGCCAAAAGTTTCAAAAATTCTAAAAAATCCCAAAATTGCCCAAAATATTCCAAATATTCTCAATTTCATTTTTCTCAACTACTACATGACCCAATTTGGCCAATTTGACCATCTTTCACCAAGACCCCCAAATTTACCTTTAAAGGCCCAAATTTCCCCAAATTCAACTCAAATGTCCATCAATTTGATCCCAATCTCCCCAAAATTTAATCCAAAACTCAAATTAACCTTCAATGTGACCAAAATAAACCAAATCTAAGCTCAATTAACCCATGCTTTGAGCCCAATTTTGATTTAGGTCAAACCCACAATTTTGGACACATGACCTAATCTCACAAAATTGAATCATAGCCCCCTCAATTGGCCATGGTTTATGTTGAAAACTCTTTATAACATTCTTACACATCAAAATTAACCATCAATTGGCCTTGGTGAAGTCTTAAAATCATTTAATTTCAACTTAAGTCCAAAATCCCTAAATTGCCCCAAAATTTTCACCAAATTGATTGCCTTAATCACAAAATTGGCACCCAATTCATGTTGAAAAATCTTCATGGCATTTCTAATGACCATTGTCAATAATCAATTTGGACTTAGCCCAAGGGTAGCCCAATATAGACCCAAGGCTAGTCCAACATGCCCAAAATGACCAAGTTTTCAAATTCCTTCAAATTGACCCTCCAATTGAACTCATAATCACTTTCATCCTTCACCAAAGTCATCCTTATAATTATATACATCAAATGCAACATTTAATTGGGCTTAAAATTATGGTTAGCCTAACCCAAACCTAACCCTTTTCCATGTAGACCTAAATGGACCCATGATCAAAATTGGCCAAATTAAACTTAACATGACCCAAATTAACTCCACCACAGCTAACCCTAGGACCACTAGGACTGAGCCAAAACCATCTAACCCAAGCTAGATGAGCGATGGACCAAGGGTCCACCAAATTAATGGATTTGATTTCCATATTTGTTTAAACATAAGATATTTTTGCCAAAATTAAGCATCAGCCCATAAAATTGCTGTGACATTTTCCCCTGAGTTCCCTGAGCTCCTAGCTAACTCCCCTTGAACTTCACCCAAATAAAACTAAGAGGCCACCTAAGCCAAATGAGATGTTAGATCCTCTCTACCCTCCACATAAGAACCACATTGCACCCCCCAATTGGCTATGACAACCACCTCTTAGCCATTTTTATAAAAGCCCCCCCCCCCCCCCCCCCCCCCCCCCCCCCCCCCCCCCCCCCCCCCCCCCCCCCCCCCCCCCCCCCCCCCCCCCCCCCCCCCCCCCCCCCCCCCCCCCCCCCCCCCCCCCCCCCCCCCCCCCC
>JXCR01131559.1:58927-141851 GCA_002079205.1 Phalaenopsis hybrid cultivar
TAAAACACTAAGGTAATTAATTTTGGAAAACAAGAACATCAAAATGACTTGATTTTTTATCTCCACTATTGTTTAAGATCCAGAGAACTCCCCATAAAAATTTCAAAGAATATTGGGTCCATTTGATGGCCTAAATTGATTTTTCAAGTTAAATATCCTTTTTGGTACTAAATTGATTTTTAATGATCAAAATATAACTAAAAAATAAAGAGAGCTTATTTTTTTAGTTTTGTATGATTAAGGGAATTTTATAAAAAAAAATGGTGTTTAAAATAAAAACTTAATTTTTAAGCCCATTTTAAATATTTAAATAAGTAAAAATTCATAAAAATCTAAAAAAAAAAAAATTCATAGAAATATTTTAAATTTTTTCTGAAGACTTTATTAGTAATTAGAATATTTCTCCTAATTTTCTAAATAAATATATTGTATTTTGAAGCTTAAAATAATTTTTAAAGGCTAAAAAAAGGATTTCCATTAAAATAATTTCAATAAATCAAAGAAAAACAAAAAAAAATATAAATTTTGCTACTTTGGGTTCAAAGACCTCAAAGAGATTTTTAAAAATCACAAAACTTAATTTTTACCATTTATAATATTTTATATTTAATAAATACTCCAGAACTTAAAATAATTCTAATATTTCAAACAAAATTAAAAAAATCGTAAAATTTTGTCCAAAGGGTTCTCTGGTCTAATTCTACCTCTAGTAAAAACTACAAGTGATTAAACTTCACCTTGGTCAAGTTAGGGAATTTTCTTTGAAAAATCCCATTTTTGCATGAAAATAATTATATAAATTAAATTAAATTTTTTTTTGCATTAAAATAATTATATAAATTAAATTAAATTTTGAAAAATCACATTTTCTCCTCTACTTAATTGAACCTTGAATAAGGTAGGATAAAAATTTTAAAGTCATTTGATTTGAATTTGACAAATTATGAAGTTTTAGAGCCATAGGGGCAAAAAAGTAATTTCAGGAATATGACCTTAATTAACATTTAGGCTTAATTCAAGGAGGGAAATGGTGAACCTCTGATTTTAATTAACTTTTTTGGATGACTGTTAAAATTTGGAGGTTTATTAAAATCAAATGAACCTAGGACTTAGGGGTATGACTTTTGAAGTCAATAATTAGTCAGTTTAATACCCATGTTTGATGTTCAAATCAAATTCAAATAATGAATCGTGATCACCTAAAATTTAAACTTTTCAAAATTATTTGAGACACTCATCTAAGTCTTGAGGGCTTAGTAGTGATCTAAGTTAAATCAAGACTGATTAAATGAGGATTAGGAAAGCAAACATAGCTAAAATTAACACCTTTTAAAACACCACAAGCCCAATTAGGACCAAAATTTGGCTAAGTGTTCCAACAACACTAAGCTTACCCCCT
This sequence comes from Phalaenopsis hybrid cultivar, assembly GCA_002079205.1. Taxonomy (NCBI): domain Eukaryota; kingdom Viridiplantae; phylum Streptophyta; class Magnoliopsida; order Asparagales; family Orchidaceae; genus Phalaenopsis; species Phalaenopsis hybrid cultivar. The sequence goes on from JXCR01131559.1 coordinate 60,327, forward strand.
TTAAGGGTCTTCATTCACATAATCTTCAAAAGTAAATTATCAATTATAATTACCCTACTCTTAGGGATAATTAGGGCATCAATGTTCATTGAGCATTAGGGTGTTCATAGGGTAAATTAATAAGCAACACAATAAGTTTAAATGCGCTCGAGGCCTTTCACCAGGTAGTGAGAGGGAAGCATGGACCTGCTTCTTTCTCCTAGCTTGTTGGATACCTCAAAGGTCTACTAAACTTAATGTGCTTTGCTTAACAAAATCATAATTAATCAAACTAATAGGGACCCATCAAGATATAACCTAAGGTTAGGCAGGTTGCCAAAAATTTACTTTCCTGCTTCATGTAAAATGCCCTGACATGCATTTTGAGTTTCAGGTGGTGGAACGAGAAGACTCGTCAGGTACACTTTTATAGTTAACAACGTCATCTTTCTTGTACTTTCATAGGATACTTTTGATGTTAAAATAAACCTGCATGCTAAACAACAATGTCACCTTGCATGAAAAATAAAAAGATCAGGATAATCACAAAACCAAAACAAAAACTAAAGTTAAAATCAACCAAGATAATATACCGCCACAATATTCAAAATATAAAATAACTCAAAATTTAAACACAAACAACCCAAAAAACCATAATTTCAATGAAAATAAGACATCACTATCGGATGATCGAGAAACCCTCGGAGGAGGTAGCCTACGGTTGCTAATGAGGCTTCCCACGGTCAAAATAATATTATTGAACCATTAAGTTGAGCTTAGTAAATTCATTTGGACTAAGTGAATCCAATAGAAAATAATGATAATGAAATGAGGGAACCGTAGGATCCTAACCGGTGTCGCTCTAATCTACTTTAACATGCCCCATAAAATTTAAAGAACTTCAACCATAGAGCCATTTGATTTGACATCATAACTTAACATCCTAGAAAACTTAAACTCGTCACGACAAGGAGCTTATAGCTAGCAAGGTGGGCAGTACGGCCGACTTCAATAAAAAAACATGTCTTCCCCAGCTAAACCAATTTTCATTCCTTAGAAACTAAAACAACAAGCCATAGGAATTCAAGATAGTCTACTTATGCAACATAAATCCTCACCTCATCTTTATGTATTTGTCTAGCTCTGCTATACAATCTAAGCCCTAACTCATCTTAGGATTTCGAGGTTGTCGTTTGTCACGACCTAACTTTTCACATCTTCCAGGCTATTTGTGTGATCATTCCACATAAATGTAAACCTTAAATTAACAAAATTGGCAGAATGAAACACTTAAATTTTCCTCCTTAAAACAGAAGCCAAAAAATAGGATAGATTGGGAAGGCACCAAGGTTCCGCTCCAGATCTATGTCATCCCCTAGTTCTTCCTCCTTTTGATTCCATAATAAATGTCCCAAATTTGAACCATTCCCCTTTAACACCTCTTTATCTGATTTCATTGAAATGTCCTTTCCTTCGAATTCCTTGAAGATAATATTTCTTAGTTTTTATTGAGAGTTTTCTTAGATGACTTTGGTCATTTAAGATGTAATTAACTATAGGGGCTTGCCCTTATAGGAAACTTTTCTTGAACCCAACTTAATATAAACCCTATTTAATTCTTCATATTAAATAATGGAAATTGTTGGTAAATAAAATGGTTTCCCAGATCAAACGGATGTCATATATTCCTTAGTTTATTTGATCGAGTCTCATCCACAAGTCTTATATTTATCCATTAGGATAGATACAGGTTTTTAGGTGTAGAGCTCTTTCAATTAAACTATAAAAAAATGAGATCAGTTTGATTTCATATTTTTTAAAACTTAAACTTCCTTTTGAAGCGTGTGACGAGATTTTGATTCTGGTGACCGACAGCTTCTTACGGAAAACTCCCCCAAACCATAATAGTGCCGATAAAGGCTGAAGTAGAGAGAAAAAAATTTAAGAGCCTAAATAGGACACTTCGAAAGATTTAGAGAGATCTATTTCTCTACATAAAGTTGACTTGAAAAAGCAAACACTTCCATTTCCTCAGAGGTTCCATCAAGAGAAGTTGGATAAGAAGTTTTAAAATTTCTTAAGATTTTCAAGAAGCTTACAATTAATATTCCATTTGCTGAAGCCTTAGAACAAATGCCAAGCTATGTGAAGTTTATGAGGGATATTCTTATTAGAAACACAAAGTTGAACAATAACAAGACTATTGCACTTAGTGAGGAGTGCAGTGCTATAATTCAGAAAAAGCTTCCTAAAAAGCTTAAAAATCCTAGTAGCTTCACAATTCCAAGTGGAAATGGAGAAAAATCGTATGGGAAAGCTTTATGTGATTTATGTGCAAAAATTAACTTTATGCCTTCATCAATATTTAAAAGATTGGGATTAGGAGAAAGATCCCCTACTAGTGAAATCTGCTGTTAGCAGATCATTCAATAACATATCATAAATGAGTTATACAAGATGTCTTAGTTAAAGTGGATCAATTTATCTTTCGTATTGATTTCATTAAGTTAGATATGGAGAAAGAAGAGGAGATACCTATCTTTTTGGGGACACCTTTCTGAGATACAGGAAGGGCAATGATAAATGTGTATAAAGAGGAATTAACTATGCCTGTGAATGATCAAAAAGTTATGTTTAATATATCAAAATTAATGAATTATCCTGCAAAAGGTAAAGATGATGAATGCTATAGAATGGATGTGATAAGATATCTAAGTGAATGTCATTTCAAAACAAATTATGAAGAGGAATTAGAAATGAAAGAGTTGGAACATGATAAAGTAGAGGAATCACATCAATGCAAATATTCTTATAAGGAAGATTCAAACCAAGTTTGAGAATATTTTGAAGATTTGGAGATGACAGAAAAAGATAAATCTTTTTGTCCATCAATTGAAAAACCTCCTAAGCTCGAGTTAAAGTTACTTCCTAAAAATTTGAAGTATGCCTTTTTAGGTGATTCCTCAACATTAACTATTATAATTTCCACAAAATTAGCTACAGAAGAAAAAAATAAGTTTAATTAAAACTTTGAAGAGTTACAAGAAAGCCTTTCAATGGAAAATTGCTGATATAAAAGGAATAAGTCCTTTTATTTGTATGCATAGAATTCATATGGAAGAGATTACAAACCCAGGGTTGATCCTCAAAGGAGATTATATCCTGTTATGAAAGAAGTTATTAAGAAAGAGAATTTTATGTGGTTAGATGCTGAAATTATCTACCCTATGTCAAAGAGTGCATGGGTTAGTATGATTCACTAAGTTCCTAAAAAAGGAGGAGTGACTGTAACTATGAAATAAGATAATGAGCTAAGATGAACAAGGCAAGTCACAGGATGATGCAAATGAATTGATTATAGAAAATTAAATCTCACCGCTAGGAAAGATCATTTTCCACCACTCTTTCCACATAAAATTCTGGATATACTAGCTGGGCATAAATAAATTTGTTTTCTCAAATGGATATACTGGTTAACACCAAATACAAATAGCTTCTGAGGATCAAGAGAAAATAATTTTTACCAATCCTTAGAGACATTCTCTTTTAGAAGAATGCCCCTTGGTTTATGTAATGCCCTTACTAAATTTCAAAGATGTAATTTGGCTTATTTTTGTGAATTAATTAAAAAGGGAAATGAAGTTTTTATGGATGATTTTTCACTGTTTGAAACTTCATTTGAATTTTGTTTGAAACATTTATCAAAAGTTCTTAAGCGCTGTAAAGAAACAAATTAGTTTCTTAACTAGGAAAAATGCCAATTTATTATAGCAAGAGGAAATGTTTTGGGAAATCAGGTATGAAGGGAGATCCTGCAAATACTCAATTAATTGCTAATTTACCTTACCCAGCAAGTGTGAAGGAAAGTAGGAGTTTTTTAGGAAATGTTGAATTCAATAAGCGGTACATTAAGAACTTTTCAAAAATTGCTAAGCCCCTCTGACATTTATCGAAAAATGATGTAATTTTTAATTTTGATAAGGAGTGCTTAAAACCTTTTTAATTATTAAAAGAAAAAATAGTTACTGTACCAATTATTGTTTCACCAAATTGGAAAAAACCTTTTGATTTTATGTGTGATGCAAGTGATTATGGTATTGGAGCTGTTTTAGGAAAAAAGCTTGATAAGATTTCCAAAGTAATCAACCACATTAGTAGAACACTTAATAATTCTCAAATAAATTATACCACAATTGAGAAAGAGTTATTAGCAGTAGTATATGCTTTTGCTAATTCAGCTCATACTTAATTGGAACTAAATGTATTGTGCATACTGATCATTCTGTTATTAAGTATTTAAAATGAAGGATGCAAAATCATGAATTAAATAGAATCTTCATTTGCAAGAATTTAACTTTGAGATATGAGTCAGGAAGGGAGCTAGAGAATCAAAGTGCTGATCATCTGTCAAAGCTTGAATTAGAAAAACCATTCTATTTGATAAAGTTATTAATGAACATTTTTCAAACGAGGAATTGTTCAATGATAATAAGTGGTGTGTTCCATGGTATGCAGACAGTGTGAACTTTGTTGTTAGTGATATTTTACCCTATGGAATGACATACTAAAAGTAGAGGAAATTTTTATCTGAAGCTATGACTTATTTTTAGGAAGAGCCATTTTTATATAAACAATGACATGATTTTATTATTCGAAGATGTGTGCCTTTAGATGAAACTTATTAAATTATTAGAAAATGTCTTAATTCTAATTTTGAGGGACATTTTGGTTGTTGATAAAGCACCATACCAAAATTTTACAATTTGAATTTTATTGGCCTACAATCTTTAGAGATGTTAACACTTATATTAAAAATTTTGATTGATGTTAATGTTATGAAATATTTATAGGAGATATGATATGCCCCACAATTGTGTGTTAGAAGTTGAGATATTTGATGTAGGCATTAGATTTCTTCAGACCATTTATACCATCTTTTAGAAATTAATATAAATTATTAGCAGCATACTATGTATCCAAATTTATAGATACTATTGCTTTACCTCGATGTGATGCTCAAAGTGTTACAAAGGTTTTAAGAATGAACATATTTTGAACACTTGGGATGTCAAGAGTGATCATAACTAACACAGTAAGTCATTTTAGAAATGCAATGATGGAGAAATTATTAAATAAATATCACATTAACCATCAAATTACTACTACTTATCATCCTCAGACAGATGTTTGCCTAAACTATCCAATCATGAAATGAAAAGAATATTGAAAAAATATGTGTTTGCAATAAAAATGGATTGATAAGTCAAGCACTACACACAAAACTCGTATAAGAATGTCCCCATATAGGCTAATATTTGAGAAAGCTTAACATTTACCAGTTTAGCTTGAGCATAAAGCATACTGTGGTATTAAAAAATTTAATTACAATTTGAAGGATGTTGGTGTTAAAAGACTTTTGCAATTAAATGAGCTTGAAGAGATAAGGAATGAATCTTATGAAAGTGCAAATATTTATAAAGAAAATATGATGATGTTGCATGATCGGAAGAATCTCACTAAAAATTTTAAGCCAGGGCAACACATTTTGGTAAAGAATGCAAATTTAAGATTATTTCTAGGCAAACTTAAGTACTTATGGATGAGTCCATTTATTGTGATAAAAGTTTATCCCTATGGAGCTACGGATATCAAATATCTTAAAACTAATAAAATATTTAAGGTGAGTGGTCACAGGCTGAAATCCTACTCTTTAGGGGATCAACTTAAATTGAATGATCTTATGTTTATGGGTGAACCATAATAAACACTAGTTACATCGGGTTGACGACGTTAAACCAAGCGCTTCATGGGAGGCAACCCATAGTTATCAATGCGTTTGTTTTGAATTTTATGATGTAGTGTTTGATTTCAAAAATCATGGAAGTATTTTCAAATTATAATGATTTAGTAATGATTTTAGGACCTTAAAAGATGACTTACAGATGATAGAACAAGTTTTATGATGTTAAGCTGACCTGTACTAAACTAAGCATTGGCAATTAAGAGCAGTAGTTAAATACATGTATGAATTTCGGTTTCTAGAAGTTTTAACCATAATTTAGTTAGCTTTATTATGGGATAACATTTCTAGAATGCGCCTAAAAGTTATAGGGGAGGATTAGAGCTTATAAATAGAGGGTATGAGAAGAAGTCTCACGACACTTTCATTTTAACCCTAAATTTTATTTGAAGAAAGAGAGATTTTGAAAGATGTCATCTTGATTGATTTGAAGAAAAAAGAGGAAGCAATGAAGAAGAAATTCATTAGTCAGAGTGCGCAAGAGTTATACAATGATTTCTTAGCCGTTAATATCGAAGGAATAGCGAAAAAAATCACTCAAATTTAGTGTGATGTGCCTTCAAATGAAGCAAAAGTGATGGAAGTTAATGCACATTTGGATCGTATAGGATGGTAACATAAGATGCAGTTTAGCCATACTAGTTTTATAGAAGAAGCGGATAATGCTGTGCTTAAAAAATAAATGGACTGAATAAGATTTAACCAGCAGTATTAACCACTACCTATTCTATCAAATTTACATTCCAAATGTTGAAGGCGACACTAATGATAGGCCAAGATTTGTTTCACTGGATGGAGAGTGGATTTAAGCTCTTTGTTTACCTTTTGTGTGTTTAGTGTTTGTTTGTTAAGGTCAAGCGTGTTTAGTGTGTTTTTAATGTTATGATTGTTTAGTGTTTGAGTTAGGAACTATCTCGTCCAAGGTTCTTTGGATTGAGAATCTATTTATTTAAGATGTTTGTAATTTTTTTTGAATTAATATAAGTGTTTTATTGTGTGAAAATTTGTGTTATTTTGTGTTGAATTGAATTAGTTAATAATGGTCAATCATGAGAAAAAGGAGAGTTAAAAGAGAAGAATATATTTATTACATATTTATGAGACTATGTAGGGTTGGTTGACTTAGGCTAGAAGTGCATTTTACTTAAAACCGATGGTCGACACTAAAAAGGCGAGGAGTTGCCCGTTGGAAGTTGTCGGTCGCTGGAATCAAAATCCCGTCACCTGCGTCGGAAAGACATTTAATTGATATATATTTTTAAGTTTTGAAAAATATGAAAGCAAACCAATCTAATATCTTTCATTGTTCAAATGAAAGAGCACTGCACCTCAAGCTATGTATCTATCCAGAAAGATATACACAAGACTTGAAGGTGAGGCTCGATCAAATAAAATAAGAAATATATGACATCCGTTCAATCAGTGAAACCATTTTATTATAAGCCAACAAGTTCCCCTATTTAAGATGAAAAATTAAATAGGGTTTCTGTTAAGTTGGGTTCTTTAAAGTTTCCTATAAAAGCAAGCCCTTATAGTTATTTACACCTTAGATAACTGAAGTTACCTAAGAAAATTCTCATTAAAAATTAGAGGATATTGACTCAAAGAATTTCAAAAGGAAGGACTTCTTAAAGAGATTAGACATGGAAGAGTGAAAGGGGAATGACACAAATTTGGAACTTTTTTTTTTTTTGGAATAAAAAAGAAAGAAGAACTAAGGGATGTCACAGATCTTAAGGAGCATCTCTGTGACTTTCCAGTTTATGCTATGGTTTAGTTTCAATTTAGAGGAGAAATATTTGAATGTTTTATCCTGCCAATTTTTATTAATTGGGGCTTACATTCGAGTGAAACGATCACACAACTAGCTAGGAAGATGTGAGGAATTAGGTCGCGATGAACGACAACCTTGAAATCTTAAAACAGGTTAGGGCTTATATCATATAACATAACCATACAAATGCCTAAAGGAAAGTTGAGGATTTATGTCGCCCTAGGAGGACAACCTCTAGGTCCTATGGTTTGTTGTTTAATTCTAAAGAATGGTTTAATTAGTGTAGACATATTTTTCTACTGAAGATGGTCGTGCTACCCATAATGATAGCTCCAAGCCCCTCGTTGTGGTGAGTTTAAGTTTTTTATTGTGTCAAGTCCTAATGTGAAATCAAATATTTCCTAAGATTATGATTTTTTTAAATATTATGGGGAATATTAAAGTTTATTTGAGCGTCACCAATTAGGATCCTACGGTTTCCTCGTTCTAGCACCACTATTTTTCTTCGAATTCACTTAGTCCAAATGAATTTACTAAATTCAACTTAATGAGTTCCATACATTCATTTAGACTGTGGGAAATCTCATTAGCAATCGTAGGTTGCCTCCTTCGAGGGATTCCTAATTATCTGATAGAGGCGTTTTAACTTACTTGCAATTTTTATTTTTGTTTGTTTGTGATTAAATTTTGAGCTGCCTTATATTATGAATGTTATGGCGGTGATATTTATCTTGTTTAATTTTTTAGTTTTGGTATAATTTCAATTTTGTAGCTATCCTAAAATTTTCAGTTTTGACATGCCGGGTGACCATAGGCATCCAAGAAAAAAATAAGGTACGAAAAAGTAAATGCAATAACTTAAAAGCATACCTGTCGATTCTTCCCGCTCCTCCACCTGAAAGGTTACTTTGGCAATATGTATATAATTTTTTGCAATAAATTTAAATTGTAGGAGTAGATTAAGATATAACTACCAAACCCCAAGTTTTGACTTTATTGAGTCTCATAAGATCTTAGTGGATGATTTTAGAACAAAGTAATGTAATTTCAATTTTGCCTTCAAAATATTCAGGAGATTTCAAAGTGCTCGGAGCATGACCCTGAACCACTTTGAAGATTTCTTGAAATATTTCGAGCACATTTTGAACTTATCATATCATTTTTTTAATCATCCAATGTTAAGTTAAGGTTAACCTATTGCTCAAGGAAACTTGATGTTTTATTTGTCCCAAGGCTAGGACACTTAATTATTTAATCAATATTTCATTTAAGAGTTATGTGGGTGGCTGCCCCTAAGGCAAATTTAAGTAAATAAAGGTTTTGGTTTCCATAGTTGAAATTAGGCTTGTACTGTAAGAAAGTGTTAATCATCAATCATGCTATCTTCTAAATCCAATCAAATGAGTTTAAATGTTAAACCTAGGTCACTACCAAGCCCTCAACAATCACAATAAGTGAAATGGGAACTAGCAGAATTTTGATTTAACTGATATGCATTCTTATGGAAAGATCACATTGTCATCAATTATGAGCTTAAAATTAATGAAATATTATCTTTCTACCTTGAACAGATCACTTGAGAATCATTTAATTTTGATTGAATTCCAAGTCATCATAATTAAGAAAATTACAACTTTGTTCTTATTGTAGAAAAGGTGGAAAGTGAGTTCCTACCTATTAATCTCATTCTATTTCAATCATCCAAACATGTTCATTAGGATCAAAATTACCCATTTTTTCTTTGATAATCCTAAGTTTTGACTAAGGCACCAAAATCTAAAGTTACCCCTTGGCCTTTAGGGCTCTTCACCTCATAGCTCATTAATCGCAATTCAAATGACTTTGAGAATTTAGAGTGTCCTTATCTATCGGTCAATTAAAACATGAGAGGAGAAAATGTGGATTTTCAAAATTTAATTTAATTTAAATAATTATTTAAATTTATAAAGTAGTATTTTCAAAAATGCTTTACTTAACAATCCAAAATAAAGTTTTTTTTATTCATGAGAAAATTACTAGAGGTACCCTTAGGTCAGAAAAACACTATGACCAAATTTCATGTTTTGTTGAATAAATCTCTATAATTTTTATTTGATTATGAATAAATTTTAATGGTTTAATTAAATGTTAAATAATGTTTTAATTACCAAAATTATCTTTGTATTTTTATAAAACCTCTCTGAGTTCGGAGAACTCAGAGAAATAAATTTTGTATTTTTATCATTTTTTAATTTTTTATTAAAATTATTTGAATGGGAAAATAAGAAAAATTAGAAAAAATATCCTTTTGAGCTTCATTAAATTTGCTTGAGAGGGGAGGCCTGATACACCTAAAATATATAGTATTTTTAGATACATTTTTATACCTATTTTTGAAATATTGCGCTTTAATGGAAGGTATTTTTGTTTTTTTTTGAAGATACAAATAAAAATGTAAAAAATTCTTAAAGGAGTGAAAAAGGATCAAATTTGGAGCAAAAAAGTGAAAAATGTGACGCCTAAGCGCCAGATCCGGCGCTTATGCGGCGATTAAACAGAGAAGGCTGTGCCTAATTGCCAGAAGTCCCATGCTTAATCGTTAGTGGTAGTTACTAGATGAGTAAAGTCAGTTTATACAAATTTTGAAGAGGTTTTTGAGACACCCATTGACTCCATAGGTGGTTATAACCACCACGGATGAAAATTATCACTAAAGGATGCATCTCTTGGGGAAAAACATCAAATCTAGACATATTTTGAAGAGTTTCCAAGGCACCTCTTGAAAAACTATAAAAGAAAGAAGAGAGGACTTTGAAAAGAGTCTTGAAACTACTTGGAAAATTTTGAAAGTTCATCAATTTGGGAAGTTAATTCGGAGAGATTTTCAGGCACCACTTTTACTTTTATTTTATCCTTTTTGTTAGTTTATTTTAAGTTATTATAAAGAGAAAAGATTCAAAGGAACTTCAAGAGTTTGGTGAAGAACTTGAGATAAGTTTTTATCTTTTTGCTTTGAGACTACTTTTGGTTTTAATTGAGACTTGTTGTTGGTTTGATAATGATTTCTACTTTTAAACTAAAGTGTGGTTTTATTTTCTCCATGGAGTCTGAGTAGTTTTCTTTATTTTTTTATCTTAAAATGATAAGTAATTAAGTTTTGGATGGGAATTGTGAAGAGTATTGATCTTTAATATTAGAAGAAGTTGTGATGATTTAAATCTATGCACTTCATTTACTTCTTGATTTGGCCAATCCAGATGTTAAAATCTGTTGTGAGAACATGTAAGAACTGGGCTGGTATTGTCTCAGTCAACTTTTATAAAAAATTACATGAGGTTGTATGAATGCGAATGTAATTCATATGATTGAGTGAAAATAATTAGGGAAATATTCTTTGAAGGGTGTAGAGTTAGAGGAATTTAAAGTGACAGGTTAATACCCCCAATTTCGTTTATTATTTTAGGTTCTGATACGAGATGTTAGCCCCAAGTGGAGGGAATCGAGGGAACTCTAGTGTGAGAGCTAATATCTTCCCTGCCTAGCCGGTCTTGAGAACTATTTAAACTTTAAATTAGCCAGTGTTCTTTAGAGCATCTCTAGTAAGGGTAAAGAATATTATTGCTCATATTTGGCACAATACAATTTGCATACTTCCACAATAGAAATTCTATAGTTATTACTGATTCATGATAAGAAGAAAGATATTTTTCTTATTAATTTTTTTCCATCTACAAAACTCTAGTTATCATTTCAAGTTGTTACTATTTTGTCAAAATAATAAAAACACCAAAAATATTTTAATTTTTATTACTGCAAAATATATTTACCTTAAGTAATTTGTCATTTTAAAAATATAAAGTTTTCTAAAAGAGCATATTATATAAACTCCCTGTGAGTTCGATATTCAGGTCTTAATCAAAAAGTCTTATATTACCTGTTAACGATACATATATTCACGTAGTATCCCAATATATAAAATTAAAAGTTAAATTTATATTTTTTTCAAGATCAAGTTTTTGGTTTTGTTGCAAAGTAAGGAAATATAAGTGAAATACAAGAAAAATTATTGTTGTACTTTACATATTAACAGTTTCAAGGGGTTAAGTTTTGGCGTCGTTGCCAGGGAATCGAAAGCAAAATTTCTATTTTTAGAAAGTCTGATTTAAACTTTAAGTATTGTATCTTACTTTCTGTTTGTGTTTTGAATTTTATTTTTTAATTATATTTTAGTGTATGCGTAGTTTAGGTTTGGAAGGACTAGTGCCCTATGATTCTAAATTAGAAAGAACTATTAAAAAAATCAGATATAAAAAATTAAAAATTTAGAAAAATCCAAAAAAATTATAGAAATGGCAAACCAAAATAATCAAAATGCTGAAATTCATCAAGAGTTTAGACCTTTGAGAGATTATGCCAACCCTACTTTAGATGAACTTCATTGTAGTATTCAAAAACCTACTATAGTGGCTAATTCATTTGAGCTTAGACCTGTTATTATCCAAATGGTATCAAATAATTAGTTTGGGGGATCACTATCTAAAGATCCAAATTCACATCTTGCCAATTTTTTATAATTGTGCGCTACATTTAAATACGATGGTGTATCAATTGATGTTATAAGACTTATGATATTTCCTTTTTCACTAAAAGATAAAGCTAAGATGTGGTTGAATTCGTTAGCACTTTGATCTATCAGAACTTTGGGTGATTTAGGACAAAAATTCCTTGCTAAATATTTTCCACCATGAAAAACTACGAAGCTTAGAAATGATATCTTTTAATCAGTTTGAAGGGGAATCTATTTATGAAGCATGGGAAAGATTTAAAGAACTCTTAAGAAAGTGTCCACACCATGCTATACCAGATTGATTAATAATTCAAATATTTTATAATGGATTAGTTGGATCTCTTAGATCAATTATCGATGCCGCTGCTGGTGGTTCATTGATGTCAAAACCATTTCATGATGCCTACGCTTTAATTGACGCTTTAATTGAAGAAATGACTACTAATAGTTTTCAATGGCCTTTTGGGGGGCAATTCCTAAGAAAGTAGCGAACATTTATGAATCTGATGCATTTACCATGTTAGCAAATCAAGTCGCTGCAATTTCAAGGAAGTTAGACCAATTTGGAATGAATTTTTCTCAACCAATTTCCATGACCGAAGAGAAATCATTAAGCTAAATGGTAGATTCTCAAGCATCACTAGAAACTTTGAATGCAATAAATAATAAGCAAAATAACCCATATTCCAATTATTATAACCCAGGTTAGAAGAACCATCCCAACTTTAACTAGAATAATAATTCAGGTGGTAATAATCAGCAATGGGGGGAATCAACCAAGGAAACACATTGGGAAACTGGAACAAACAAGAGAATAATAGTTATAGATCAACTTATCCTCCAGGTTTCAACAGTAATACATAATTTAAGGAGAAGAAGTTGTATATAGAATAAGTGGTGTTACAAATGGAAAATCAATTACAAAGTCAAGGAGCTACAATTAGAAATATCGAGAATTAACTTGGGCAAATAGAAAATTCTTTAAGAAATAAATCCCAAGGAACACTTCCTAGTAATACTAAATCAAATCCAAAAGATCAAAATAAAGAACAAGTAAAAGCTATTCAACTTAGAAGCGAAAGAGAGTTGGAAGGTTGGGTTCAAAAAGAAATTGAAGAAAAGAGAGAAGAAATTGAAGAATCAAAAGAGGACACTCTAAAAGATTCTGAGAGACCTATTTCTCTGCTGAAAATTGATTTGGAAAAACCACCACCTCCATTTTCTCAGAGAACTTTTTAGCAGAAGTTGGATAAGCAATTTTCAAAATTTCTGGAAATATTTAAGAAGCTTACAATTAATTGTCAACAAAAGTTGGATAAGCAATTTTCAAAATTTCTGGAAATATTTAAGAAGCTTATAATTAATATTCCTATTAGTAGAATCCTTAGAAAAATACTAAGCTATATAATGTTTATGAAGGATATTCTCAACAGAAAAAGGAAGTTTGAAGAAAATGAGACTGTTACGCTTAATGAGGAGTGCAGTGCAATAACTCAGAAGAAGCTTCTTGAAAAGCTTAAAGATAGTGGTAGCTTTACAATTCCATGTGCAATAGGAGATAGATTTTATGGGAAAGCTTTACGTGATTTAGGTGCAACCATTAACCTTATGTCATTATGAATATTTATAAGATTGAGATTAAGAGAAATGACATGAGTTATAGAGGATGTCATAGTGAAAGTGGATCAATTTATCTTTCCTGTTGATTTCATTTTGTTAAATTTGAAGGAAGATAAAGTGATACCTATCATTTTGGGGAGACCTTTACTAGCTATAGGAAGAACAATGATAGATGTGTAAAAAGGGGAAATAACAATGCACATCAACGATCAAGCTATTAATTTTAACATTTCAAGATTAATGAAATACCCTGGAAAAGGTAAAGATGATGAATGCTTTAGAATAGATGATATTAGATATCTAAGCGAATGTCATTTCAAGACTACTTATGAAGAAAAATTTGAAGAAAAAGATTTGGAACACAAGCAAGAAGAGGAATTAGATCAATGTGAAGATCTTTTTAAGAAATATTCAAACTACGTTGAGAAAGTTAACAACTTTCGGACAAGATAGACAAAGATAATTCATTTTGTCCATCAATTGAAAAACCTCCAGAACTAGAGTTGAAGTTACTTCTTGATCATTTAAAATATGCCATTTTAGGATATTCCTCTACTTTACCTATTGTAATTTCCTCAAAATTAACTATGGAAGAAGAAGAAAGGTTGATGAAAATTATGAAAAATTTTAAGAAAGCCTTTGGATGGAAAATTGTTGATATTAAAGGAACCAGTCCTTCAATTTGTATACATAGAATTCATATGGAAGAGAACTGCAAACCCAAGGTTGATCTGAAAAGAAGATTGAATCCTATTATTGAAGAAGTTGTTAAGAAAGAAATTTTAAAGTGGTTAGATGCTGGAATTATCTACCATATTTCAGATAGTGCATGGGTTAGTTCAATTTATTACATTCATAAGAAAGGAGGAGTAATTGTAACTGTAAATGAACATAATGAGTTAATACCTATTAGAAAAGTTACAGGGTGGCGAATATGCATTGATTATAGAAAATTAAATCTTGCCACTAGGACACGTTATAGGGTGGTGAATATGCATTGATTATAGAAAATTAAATCTTGCCACTAGGAAAGATCATTTTCCACTACCCTTTATAGATCAAATGTTGGATAGACTAGATGGGCATAAATACTTTTATTTTCTGGATGGATATAGTGGTCCCATTCTAGATCAAATGCTGGATTGACTAGATGGGCATAAATACTTTTATTTTCTAAATGGATATACTGGTTATCACCAAATTCAACATCAAATGCTATATAGACTAGCTAGGCATACATACTTTTATTTTTTGGATGGATATACTGGTTATCACCAAATTCAAATTTCTCTTGAGGATCAAAAGAAAACAATGTTTACCTATATTTATGGTACTTTTGCTTTTAGAAGAATGCCCTTTGATTTATGTAATTCCTCTGCTACATTTCGAAGATGTATGATGGCAACTTTTTGTGATTTAATTGAAAAATAGATTGAAGTCTTTATGGATGACTTCTAGTGTTTGGAACTTCTTTTGACTCATGTCTAGAACGTTTATCTAAAGTTCTTAAGCACTGTGAAGAAACAAATTTAGTCCTTAATTGGGAAAAATACCAATTTATGGTAGCAGAAAGAATTGTATTAGGTCATCAAATATCAAAAAATTGTATGGAAGTAGATCCTGCTAAAATTCAGGTGATCACAAATTTACCTTATCCAATAAATGTAAGGAAATTATGAGTTTCTTAAGTCATGCTGGATTCTATTGACGATATATTAAAGACTTTTCAAAGATTGCTAAGCCTTTATTCCATTTACTGGAGAAAGATGCAATTTTTAATTTTCATGAGGAATGCTTAAACGCTTTTAAATTGTTAAAAGAAAAATTAATCACTGCACTAATTATAGTTTCACCAAACTAGGAAAAACCTTTTAAATTGATGTGTGATGCTAGTGATTATGCTAAAGGAGTTGTTTTAGGACAAAGATATGATAAAATTTTCAAAGTTATTTACTATGCCAGCAAAACTCTTAATGAAACTCAAATTAATTATACAATAACTGAAAAGGTGTTATTAACAATAGTATATGCTTTTGATAAATTTAGATCATATTTAATTGGAACTCATTGTATAGTGCATCTTTGATAAATTTAGATCATATTTAATTGGAACTCATTGTGTAGTGCATACAGATCATTCTTGCTATTAAGTACCTAATGAAAAAGAAGGATGCCTAAACCTAACTTATAAGATGGATTCTTCTTTACTAGAATTTGATTTTGCAATAACAGATCAAAAGGGGATTGAAAATCAAATTGTTGATTATTTTTCCAGGCTTGAATTAAGAAAATCACTCTATTTTAAAAATGAAATTAATGAACATTTTTCAGATGAAAAATTGTTCACTATTAATGAGTGGTGTGTTCCGTGGTATGCCGACATTGTGAACTTTATTGTTAGTGATATTATACCCTATGAATGACATACCAACATAAGAGGAAATTTATTTCTGAAGCTAAGACTTATTTTTAGGATGACCGATTTTTATATAAAAAAGGAAAAGATCTGATTATTCGAAGATGTGTACTTTTTATGAGATTATCCAAAAATTTCATAATTCTAATTTTGGGGGACATTTTGGTGTTGATAAAACAACATACAAATTTTTACAATCTGGATTTTATTGGCCTATAATTTTTAGAGATGTTAATGCTTATATCAGAACTTGTGGTAAATGTCAAAGAGTAAGCAATATTTCTAGAAGAAATGAGATTCCTCTAAATTATATGCTAGAAGTTGAAATATTTGATGTTTAGAGATTAGATTTCATGGGACCATTTATACCATCTTTCGGAAAATTTATATATTCTGTTAGTAGTGGACTATGTATCCAAGTGGATAGAAGCTGTTGTTTTATCTCGATGTGATGCTCAAAGTGTTGCAAAATTTTTTAGAACAAATATATTTTATAGATTTGAGATGCCAAGAGTTATCATTACCAATGGGGGAAATTATTTCAGAAATGCCATAATGGAGAAGTTATTAAAAAAATATCATATAAATCATAGGATTGCAACTATTTATCATCCTCAGACAAGTGGTTTGGCTGAATTATCCAATCAAGAAATTAAAAGAATTATGGAAAAATCTGTGAATCTAACAAAAATGGATTGATTAGTTAAACTTGAGTATGCTTTGTGGGCTTATAGTACTACATATAGAACTCATATAGGAATGTCCCCATATAAGCTAATATTTGAGAAAGATTGTCACTTACCAGCTGAACTTGAGCATAAAGTCTATTAGGCAATTAAAAAGTGCAATTATAATTTTAAAGATGCTGGTGAGAAAAGATTATTACAATTAAATGAGCTTGAAGAGTTAAGGAATGAATCTTTTTAAAGGGCCAAAATTTATAAAGAAAAGATGAAAATGTGGCATGATTAAAAGATTCTTACTAAAAATTTTTAACCAGGGCAACAAGCTTTACTGTATAATTCAAGTTTAAGATTATTTCTAAGGAAACTTAAATCCAGGTGGATGGGCCCATTTATTGTAATGAAAGTTTATCCGTATGGAGCTGTGGATATTAAAGACCCTAAATGTGAGAAAATCATTAAAGTGAATGGACATAGAATGAAACCTTATTACATAAGGGATCAGTAGAAGTTTAATGATGCAATGATTTTGGGTCAACCATAGTAAGCACTGGTTACATCGAGCTGACAACGTAAAGCCAAGTGCTTTGTAGGAGGCAACCCATAAGTATCAGTGTGTTTTTGTTTTTATTGTTGTTTTATGCGTGATTAAGAAAATTGGGGTAGTATTTTTGAGATAATTATGTGTTAGTATTGATTTTAAGACTTAAATTACTGATTTGGAAATGTTAAAATGAGAATTTGGACGTTAAGTTGACTTGTGTAAAAAATGTGCACTGGTCCTTAAGAGCTAAATCCGACGCTTAGGCGCAATAGTTTAAAAACATGTGCAAAATTAATATTCTAGAAGGAAAAACCACCGACAAGTTTGTGAAAATGTGTATTGGCGGTTTCTAAACATGTATGAGACTTATTGGAAGAAGTTAGGCCTATAAATAGAAGGGTTTAGTGAAGGAATTTTACCCCAGATCATTTTTAGCCCTAAAGCCTAAAAGAGAGAGAGAGAGAGATTTTAAGATGATGTCTTCATGGGAGATGGATTTGAAGAAGAAAAAAGATACCATGAGGAAGAAATTCATTAGTCAAAGTGCATAAGAGATGTATAACGGTTTCTTAGCCATTGTATTGAAGGGATATCAGAGAAAATCAGCAAAATTGAAAATACCATGTCTATGCTGAAGACTAAGGTATTGGCGATTCATGCACATCTTGA
Organism: Phalaenopsis hybrid cultivar; assembly: GCA_002079205.1. Classification (NCBI taxonomy): domain Eukaryota; kingdom Viridiplantae; phylum Streptophyta; class Magnoliopsida; order Asparagales; family Orchidaceae; genus Phalaenopsis; species Phalaenopsis hybrid cultivar. Next base: position 78,358 of record JXCR01131559.1, read on the forward strand.
GCATATTGAATGGCAACTGAAAATACAATTTAGCCACAATAGTTATATAGAGGAAGCAGATAAGGAGATGTTTCTTAAGCAAAAGTGGATTGAAGAAGATTGCATCGGAGCACGTCACCACCGTCTGTTTTATCAACTTTATATTCTAGTTGCCCAGGAGAGACTAATGAAAGACCTGAATTTGTTCCTTTTAATGAAGAATACAAACAAGTTCTGTGTTTGTTTTTGTGTGATTAAAGTCATTTTCTTTTAAGTGTTTCTAGTGTTTAAGACATGTGTTAGTGTTTATATCACTTATGTGTTTAATTGTGAATGTGTGTTAAGCGTTTTGTACTTAAGAAAATTTTCTCATTCGAGACTTTTTGGAGTGAGAATTAAGTGTCAATAGTATTTGTACTTGTTTGTTAATTAATATAAGTTATTTTTATGAAAATTTTGTGTTGTTTGAGCCTTGAACTGAACTAGTAATTAAGGAGAATCTTAAGAGAGAGAGAGAGGAGTTATAAGAAGTTGAAAATAGTCAATTAAGTGCTATGAGACCATTAAGGGGTGATTTACTCACAAAAAAAGTGCATTTTACTTAGATTTAAAGATTTTAAAAATAATGCACTGGCATCTAAGCACCACATATCGCGCTTAAGCACGAGCTAACCCGAGAGGCAGTCGCCAAAGCGCCATTTACCAACGCTTAAGCGCTGCTTTGAGAACGGTTAAAAGTGAATTTTTTGTCTGAAAAGACCGTTTTTAACGCCTCCCATCATTTTATACCTCTAAAAATCACAATTTTAAAGGGCTAGGGCACACCATTAATAGGAAATTTCTTGGTTGAATCAAGAAAAATTTGCTAGATTCGGATTCCTTGAGGTAAGAGCTTTACTTCAGTGCAAAAATTTTGGATTTTCACCATGTATTTTGAGCACATTTGAAGAAATTTAAAAATTCACTATTCATGTAGAAAAATGAGGAAAAATCTATGGAAATTGATTAGGAAGTTTAGTTTGTGATTTAGGAAGTTTAGTTTGCACATAAGTAAAGCTATGTTGTTTAGTGAGTTATAGTTTAGTGAGTTAGACTAGATTTTTTATGTTATCTTTGGAATTTATAAAATTTAAAGAATGACACCAAGAATGAAGAGGAGTAAACGAAAAAGCCTTTTTGATTCCAGCAAATTTGTTAGTTCGAAGGCACAAGATCAATACAGTGATGGTCTACAGTCACGAAAATTTCTTTAAAAGCGATGTTTTAGAAATCCGGGTGGAGACCTGGAAGATTTAATTGTTCATCGACAGTGGGAACAGTTATATTGTTTCTCTGCTATTGCAGTGATTTCTGTTGTGAGGGAGTTCTATGCAAATCTCCCTGAAGCTGAAGACAATCGAGTTATGGTTCGAGGAAAGTTGGTACCTTTTTCGCCAGATGTAATGAACTTATTTTACTATTTACCACTAGATACTTTATGTTTTTATGAAAATTATAGTCCTACTGAACTGGAGTTAGACAAGATTATTTCATACTTGACTATTAGGAGAGGAATTTGGAAGATTACCAATGAGAGTAGAGCAAATTTTCCAACTTCGACGTTATGCACACCATCAAAGGCCTGACACTATTTCATTTCTACTCGTCTGCTTTCGACTAATCATCTCAGTGAAGTGACCAAAGAAAGAGCAACGTTGAACTATTGTATTCAAGATGAAAAGCTTATCAACATTAGAGCTTTGATTTGTCAGACTATAATCAGTTATGCTATAGTTGTTACAACTGCAAGTCTGGGATTTGCTTCCTTGTTCTTTTTTTTGTGCGAGCAGGCTGGGGTTAAATATGATAGGAAGTTCTGTTACCTCTAGAGCTCATCACAAAGGTGAATGTGAAGTCTTATTCTGAGCATTTGATTTTTAGTTGGAGAGGAAGATTTTCTAGGAGCTATGGAATGGAAATGTTGGTTGCATCTACCTCTGCTGCTTCTTCATCTAGACCATCTACTTCACGCGCTTCTACATCTTGAGGTGAGTCTATTGATACCTGAGATAAGTTATTGAAGATATTGATGGATAATATCAATTTTACTGCTGATAAGGTACAAAATTTAGAGCATTTTGTAGATCATACAAATAGTTATAATAGGAAGAGTGATTATGAAGAGAAATTCCACTCATCTTTTGAAAGCCTGATTAGAGGTGAACCAGGAGTGCAATTTCCTCCATATCCTTGATATCTTGATTATGAGCTTGCAGAAAAGTGGTATAGCAGTGATTCTGAGGATGAAGAGTAGAGCTGAGAGATTCGTTTTATGATTGTGATATGATATGAACTATGTGGTGTGGGCTTGCTACATTTGCATTTATGTGTTGTTTTGGACTATATTCTGTTTTGGACATTTATGTTTTATTATTATTATAACATTTGTGGTAGTTAGTATTTTATTTTTAAATTTTAGGGTAGTAGTTATTGTTTTGTGTTTAGTAATGTGATTTAGTTAGTTTAGAACATAACATAATTTTATATCTGTTATAAAGTAGAAAATCTTGTTATCTTAGATCTTAAACTTGAAATTCAAAAATTGCTACCTTTTATTTTTCTTTTCTCATGTTTGCATGTTTGTCTTTATGTTGAGATTGTGAAGTCAGCAGTGTGTATGTTTTCTTTTATGTTTATACCCACTGTTTATAAGTCTATTTGAGTCTCCACATGTTAAAGTAAAATGAAAGTATAAAAAATTTGATCAAAAATTAATTTTACTCCTGTTTTTAGTTTTATACTTGTATCATTAAGGTTTAAATTCCCGTTAGCATGTTATTTTTAAATTTTCATTCCTAATATATATCAAATGCTAAACTATTTAATCTGTTAAAGACTTAACTTTGGGGGGATGAAAAATATTTTAAAAAAAAACTGGAATTTTATTTGTTCACAAATGTGCTACAAGTAAATTTGATTTGAAAAGAAAAAAAATTGATTATGTATATAAGGTTATATTAGGGAAGTAAAATTTGATTTAATAAATGAGTAAGAAAATTTAGTTAAAATTTTTAGTAATGAAGAAAAACTTTAAGTTAAAAAGTTTTAATGTAGAAAATGATTAATATAAATAACTATCTTTAGTAAGAAACATTGTATTTTTTAAAATTTTGAAGTAAAATTTGATTTTAGAAATGATTAAGAAAATTTAGTTAAAATTTTAAGTAATGAAGAAAAACTTTAAGTTAAAAATTTTTAGATAGAAATGAGTAAAAAAATTTAGTTAAAATTTTAAGTAATGAAGAAAAACTTTAAGTTAAAAATTTTTAGTATAGAAAAAATGATTTTAATTATATGTGACTGTCTTTAGTAAGAAAAATTGTATTTTTGAAAAATTTAGATAATTTAGACTTTTATTTTTGATACTTAAATTTCTTTTATTATATTTTTGAAATGATAATTTAGACATTTATTTTTAATACTTAAATTTCTTATATTAAAATAATTTTCAAAACTATTATTACATTTATAAGTAGAATACTTATATCAAGTCTTTGCTTTAAAAAAGGAGAAGTGGAATTCAAAATCATTAAAGGCCTATCCAGATACAGTAATCCTTGCCTGAAAAAGAAAGAAAAGAAAAAAAACAAAGAAAAAGAAAAAAAAAGAAAGAAAAGAAAAAGGAAAAAAATAGGAAAAAAATTTAAGAGGGAGAAGCTTGAGGATTAGTGCCTAATCAAAAAATGGTTCTACATTTGATCTTTTTAAAGTGTAAGAATTAAGAAACTCTTAAGCTTATAGATATAATATAGTAAGTAAAATTATTTTTAATGAAAATTTTTAAGTGGAGATTATAAAAGAACTAAATTCTAAATTTGGAAAATCTATAAAACATTTTTGAATTAGTTAGAAACTCATATTTTCATCATTCTTTACTTTAAGAATTTCTAAACTTTAAGTTGGTCTCATTAACTGATTATTTTTTTCTAAATTAGACTGCTATATTTCTAAATCTAAATTTTAGTAACTCCTAAATAAACTCATATACATATCATACATATGTAGTTCTTAAAGATTGAAGTGTCACTTGAGGACAAGTAACATTTTAAGTTTGAGGGATTTTGATACACCTAAAATATATATTATTTTTAGACACACTTTTATACCTATTTTTGAGATATTACGCTTTAATGAAAGGTATTTTTGTGTTTTTCTTGCAGATATAAATTAAAAGGTGAAAAATGCTTAAAGGAGTGAAAAAAGGATCAAATTTGGAGCAAAAAAGTGAAAAATATGCAAATGAGTTTTGGTGCCTAAACGCCAGATCCAGCACTTAAGCGCCGGTTAAACAGAGAAGGCCGCGCCTAAGGCCCAGAGGTAACACGCATAAGCACCAGTGGCAATTACTATACGAGTAAAGCCAGTTTCTAGAAATTTTGAAGAGGTTTTTAAGACACCTATTGGCTTAATAGGTGGTTATAACCACCATGGACGAAAATTATCACGAAAGGATGCATCTCTTGAGGAAATACATCAAATCTAGACATATTTTGAAGAGTTTCCAAGGCACCTCCTGGAAAACTATAAAAGAAAGAAGAGAGGACTTTGAAAAGAGTCCTGAAAATACATGAAAAGTTTTGAAAGTTCATCAATTTGGGGAGTTAGTTTGGAGAGATTTTCAGGCACCACATTTACTTTTATTTTATCTTTTTTGTTAGTTTATTTTGAGTGATTGTAGGAAGAAGAGTTTCAAAGAAACTTCAAGAGTTTGATGAAGAACTTTAGATAAGTTTTTATCTTTTCGCTTTGAGACTACTTTTGGTTTTAATTGAGACTTGTTGTTTGTTTGATAATGATTTCTACTTTTAAACTAAAGTGTAGGTTTACTTTCTCCATAGATTCTGAGCAATTTTCTTTATCTTTCTTCTTAAAATGATAAGTAATTAAGTTTCAGATGGGAATTGTGGAGAGTTTTATTGTTTATTTTTGGAAGAAGTTGTGGTGATTTAAATCCGTGCACTTCATTTACTTCTTGATTTGGCCAATCTGGTTGTTAAAATCATTTGTGAGAACATGTAGGAACCAGGCTGGTATTGTCTCAGTCAACAATTGGAAAGAATCACATGAGGTTATATGAATGAGAATGTACTTCATATGATTGAGTGAAAATACATATGGAAATATTCATTGAAGGTGTAGAGTTAGAGGACTTTAAAGTGACAGGTTAAAGCCCCCCAACTTAGTTTATTGTTTTAGGTTCTGATACGAGATGTTAGCCCCTAGGTGGAAGGAATTGAGCGAACTCTAGAGTGAGAGCTAGTATCTTCCCTGCCTAGCCAGTCTTCAAAACTATTCAAACTTTAAATTAGTCATTGTTCTTTATAGCATCTCTAGTAAAGGTAAAGAATATTATTGCTTCTATTTGGCACAAAAAAATATGCATACTTCCACAATAGAATTCCTATACGTATTATTGATTCATGATAAGAAGAAATATATTTTTCTTATTAAGTGTTTTTCATCTACAAAACTCTAGTTATCTTATCAAGTTGTTACTGTTTTGTCAAAATATAAAAAATACTAAGAATATTTGAATTTTTATTACTGCAAAATATATTCAGTTTAAGTTATTATCTTTTTAAAAATAGAAAGTTTTCTAAAAGTCCATATTGTATAAATTCTCCGTGGGTTCGATATTCAGGTCTTAATAAAAAGTCTTATATTACTTGATAATAATATGTATACTTGCGTAGTATCCCAATATATAAAAATTAAAAGTTAAATTTTTATTTTTCTTCAGGATAAAGTTTTTTGTTTTGTTGCGAAGTAAAGAAATATAAGTGAAATATAATCTGAATTATTGTGGTACCTTGCATATTAGCAGTATCAAGGGATCAAGGCCTTAATCAGATAGATATGGCAACTTTGAATGGACTCAACAAGCCTCCAGATGAAGTCATAGGCCATGGTGAATTGTCTAGCTATGATTTTCATCATGCTCAATTTTAGGTGTTAGTCTAAGGCTTTGTTAGAGGCTGTTTGGGTTGGGGCTTTTGTGGGAAATCAACTCCTCTCACTATGGAGAAGGAATGTGCACAATTAATTAAAGTTTGGTGGACTATGGGGGTGTGGAGAAATCTTTCCTAGTTTTGGAAAAATTTTCAGTGAAGAAATTGGCTTTATGGAGTGGCTTTCAGTGGCTGAGAGCAAGGGGGTTGAACTTAGGAAGGTTTGGAGAGGCTCTGGTGAAGTACTGGAAGAGTTTCCCCAAGGTTTCAAGCACTCCTAAGGTTGTCAGGTGGAGGGATCAATTTAAAGCCATGGTTGCCTGGTGGAGCTCAGGGGGGTTTGGTGGGCTGCTAAAGCTTGCTGAGGTGAAAGGAAGAAAAGTATAAGCATCCAAATGCAGATAACCAAGTTAGGAAGTTCAAATTTTGGGTTTTGGCCATTTGGAGCTCATTTGGGGTGACTGTTTCTGATGGCTAACCAAGGTCTGGTCACCTCTGAGCTCAGGGAGGTCAGGGGGTGGCTAGTTATGATTAACTCCTAAGGGTAAGAAATGATGGTAAAGATATTTCAAGTTTAGGTCAAATATGGGGTGAAATCTCTTATATAAAGGGACCATTGGTTCATAGCTCATCTAGGGTGGGCTAGGTGAGTCTAGCTTGGTCACTAGGGTGCACTTGGTGGCTGGAGTGGTCGTTGGTTGGCCAACTTGGCATGGCCTAATCAGTTTTGGTGCATGGGTTCAATTTGGGTTAAATTATCTTGAAGTTGGGTTTGGGTTAGGCTAGCCATGAAATTGAGCACAATTGATTGATCAATTTTGTATGGATGATTATCATGAGGGGTTTAAAAAGATTTGGAGTGATTTTGAATTGATTTTGAGATTCAATTCGAGGGATTTTGGGCATTTGATCAATTTGGGGATGTTGTTTTAAACTTGGTTTTAGGTTAGGCTAGAGATGGGCTAAGTCCAAACTGAGAGTTCAAAATGGTCTAGTGGAATGCCATGAAGAGTTCTCAACATTAGTGGGATTTTTGTTTTAGGACAAATTGGGGGCTTTTTTATTTGGGTTAAAATTGGACTCAAATGTGGGTCAATTGGACTTGTATTTGGTTTGAATTGAGTTTGATAATGATGAATTTTAATTTAGAATTGAGATTGAGGGAAATTGGGGTCAAATTGATGGACATTTAGAATTGAAATTTGGGAAAATTGGGCCTTTAAGGGTAATTTAGGGCTTTTTGTCAAAGGTTGTCATATTAATCAAAGTGGGTTCATTTAAATGGTCTAAATTAATTTTTTTGATATTTGAGATGATTTTGAGAGTTTTGGGAAATTTTTGGCCTCTAAGCATATTTTTATAATTTTGGCAAAAGGCTAAGTTTGGTATTTTAGTGAAAGTGAGGTGCAACCACCCTATTTAAGCCATGGACAATTGGAACCTCCATTTGGGTCCTCTATGGACCGATCTTAGCTAGACCTTAGCCCCTAGGGCTAGTGGGTCTAGGGGACCATGTTCATGAGTCTCCCAAAAAATCAAGGGATCAAAGTCAAGAAGTTTGAGTTTAGGGTTGTGAGTGAATGTGAGATAAAGAGACTAAAAGTGAGTGTAAGTGTGTGAACTAGCTCCAGACTACCACCCAGGGTCAACCCTAAGGCCATGAAGTTCTATGGGGGCTCCCCTTTAGCTCCCTAATATTGACCCCACCTACCAAGTGCTAGAGGTTTGGAACAATATGTGAAACTTCAACTTGATCAAAGAAAAGTTTAGAATTTGTAATGGTGAGGGCTCCTTTTCTAGTCCTCTAGGAATAGTCAACTGGAAAGTCCTATGATTAGACCCTAGGCTAGTAATTAGAATAAAGCTAGACCTCAACCAAAAATGAGGTCAACAACCAGAAAAAATCAAAATTTGTGCACTGGTGCCTATGCTCCAAGACCTTTAACTTAAGCATTGCCTTAAATAAGAGACTAGGGACTAAGCACCAAACCAGCCGCACTTAAGTGATCATTCTTGTAAACTTGTTCTTGAGTGGTTTAAAGTTATTATTGGGTTCGAAAAACTCCATTTTTGCCCTCAGCTTCATCCCCTTCCTCGAGGTTTCATGATTTAGAGATTAGGGAATACCCCCATTTGAAGATTTCTTTGTGGATTGAAGTAAAATTTGTTAGATTTGATCTTCTTGAAGTAAGAGCTTCACTTATATGTAAAAATTTTTTATTTTCACAATGTATTTTGAGGACTATTTGGATATACCTGAAAATCACTATTCATGGTGAAAATTTGTGATGATCTATGAAAAATACATATATTGTGTAGTTTAAGCTTTTAGGAGTTAAGTTTAATGATTTAGAGTTGTATTTGGGATTTATTGTGAATTTTATATGATTTTTAGAAATCACCCCAAGGATGAAGAGGAGAAAGGGAAAAGCTCAATTTGATTCAAACCAAGTTTTTAGTGCGAGAGCTCACAATCGGTACAGTGAAGCACTGCAATCAAGAAAATTGATCCCTTAGTGTTGTTTCAAGGGTCTGGGAGGAGCTGTTGAGGATTTGATTGTTCGCCTCTAGTGGGAGCAATTTTGTTAGTTTTTTGTTGTGGTAGTTATTTCTATTGTTCAAGATTTCTATGGAAATCATCCTGAGGCTAAAGAAGAAGGTGTCATGGATAGAGGAAAGATAGTGCCGTTCTCATTTGAGATAATAAATAAGTTTTATGAATTGCCCTCTAGAACCTTATGCTTTTATTCAAACTATAGTCCTAATGAGGAGGAGTTAGACGATATTATTTCACTGTTGACTAGTGGAAGGGAATTATGGAAGATAACTAAAGAAAGAAGAGTCAATTTTCCCACTTTGAAGTTGGATACCACAACAAAAGCATGGAACTACTTTTTTTTTGCTTGTCTCCTGCCTACAAATAACCTTAGTGAAGTGACCCGAGATAGAGCAACCTTGAACAATTATATTCAGCAGTTCAATCACATTGACAATAGAGCTTTGATTTATGATGTTATTGATCCTGAGAAATATAATTGTGTAAAAGTTATATAGTTGACTCCACTATGAAATGGTGCCAAAATCTTCATGAAATATTTCATGAATTAGAAATTTAAGCAATTAATGTTAGGATTCTATGCAAGTATACGTATCATTATCAATTAATAAGGAAATTTCTCTTTAAGCCCCAAATATTGATCCTATGGGGAAGGTTTAAATTTGAAATGGTAAATTTAATAGGAAATTCACAGAAAGTCAAAACAAAATTACCGATTTTGAATGTTGAGATATTATCAAAACTAAATTATTTAACTAATAACAAAGTTGAAATATAAAGTTTAAACGGTAACTACTAAACAATTAAACTATGTTTATGTGATGAAGATTTATTATGTGAAAAAGCATCTTTCCTACTATAATGAGGTCTTGGTAAAATAAAATGAGATAAATGGCTAAAATATGTATTATGCCTAATAGGAGCAGTTTGAATTCTTTATCCCCATACAGTGTTATAGAAAATCATTGGCTAATTCAACGTGTAGTCCCTAAATCCGTGGCTAGGCTAGGAGGATATTGACTCCCACTCCAGAGCTCCCACTTCCTTTCACCTAAAGGCTAACTCTCGCTTTCGTTTTTAAACACTAAGACCAAATTGGAATTTTAGTGTGTTACCCTAAAGATTCTCTAATTCTACATACAACAAAGTATATTTCCCTATTTATTTGCACTTAATTCCATGAACAAAATTCTCCTTCATGGAATTAAATGTGATCCTTACTTTGTTATAGAACTCATACTTCATTTCCAGGATCATATGTTTCACAACATTATTTAAAAATTCAATTGGTTAGATTGAAATGTAAATTAAGTTCAGAGTTAAAAAATCATCAAGCCTTATTTTCGATTTTAATATTGACACATCCATATTGTCGCTTCATTTCACCATATCTCAGAGTAGGGAGAAGGATAAAGTAAACTACTTGGGCTTCATGAGAAAGATACAACAAAACACAACTTTTTAGATAAAATAAAGTTCATATAACACTAATTACCAAGCAACAGTTGTTTGAAATTGTCTCTCGAAGCAAATCACTTATAGCCTCTCCTAGGAAATATAAGAAGAAGAATTCTCTCATTTTTCTCCTTCTCCAACACTCATAGACAAGAATTCACACTTAATATCACCACAAATCTCTAAATTATAAGAACAATGGACTCTAAATGGTTGTGGAATGAGAAATGGAAGAAAGTGTGATGTGTAAAAGGTTGAATTGGGCCGATGAGATGTCAGAAAGAGTCACTTTTATGATCAATTTTGGTTTTAAATAAAGCCTAGAGTCGGTTCTTCAATAGGTGCCTCCAAAAAATTTTCAAAAAGCATCCAAACTTGTTGAATCTTCTAGAAACAAGGGTTGAACCAACATTGACGCCATCGGCTCTCTGTCAAATGACACCGTCGGCATTGCTTTTGGCGCTGTCAGCGTTGATCAAATTTTTAACTTCTTCATTTTTTCTCAAAATTTCATCCCTTTTGCTTCCTTTTTGCTTCAAGTCCTAAAATTCGATAACCTGCTAGAAAACATAAAAATACCTTCCATTAAAGTGCAATATCACCAAAAATGAGTATAAGATATGGGTCTAAAAATGCATATATTTTTGGTGTATCGAAATCCCCCAAACATACATGTTACTGTCCTCAAGTAACTCCTTTACTATATAAAAATATGACTTATGACCAAGATTTTAACTTTTAGATTTCCATATCTTAGTCCACTAAATACAATAGCATAACTTAAGAAAATTTCAAACAACTCCAGTTAAAACTAAAGATATAAGAATATTTTGCAATCAAGTCCAAGGTTTCTGATTCTCTATTCTTTTGAAGAAAAATTGCAACTTGTCTCATTAAAGTCACTTAAAGTATTCATATGAAAAAGAACTTCATAAAACTTTACTAGTAAATAAACTAATACTCAAATAAAAGTTTAGAAAATTTAGGAAGCATTCTTTTTTAAATTGATTCAAGTGAAGCCAATTTTTAATTAAGTATCTCCTCAAGCTTCTCCCCACATCTTTTCTTTTCTTTTTCTTTTCTTTTCTTTTCTTTTCTTTTTTTTTTATATGTGAGAACAACTTTATACAGATAGCCTTTAATGATTTTGAACTTCACTATCATCTTCTTAAAGTCAAAAGCTTGTCACATTTCTTCACTTAATAAATCTATATTAGCATAAAGATTTCATAATGTTTAATTATTTTCTTCTTATACGAACCTTTAAGACTTTTAATATTTCAAAAATACAATTTTCATTACTTAAAATAGAAATACATAGATTTTTTTTTACCAAATATCTTAATCTCTAAAATTAACCATTATTACTAAAAATTTTTACTTAAATTTACTTTATATTTAGAAACATAGATATAGTTATCTAAAGTTAACCCCTAATACCAAAGGTCATGTGAAATTTAAAATTTTTGAAAATATAGCTAGGTGAGGACAAATAAAATTAAGTTTCTTTCTTTAAAAATGAATTTTTATTTCCCTCCCAAACTTAAGTTTTTAAAAGATTTAGCATGAAGAACTGAAAAATAAAGGGTGAAAGAAAACATTTAATACATAAAGAAAAGACATACCGATTGAAGGTTCTGATTTTGAAACTTTAATTCCAAAGTACTGCATGCGCTAATATAAAAAGCTACAAGACTTAAAGCACAAATTTACGCATAATATATATAAAATCTGTTGAGAAAGAGTTAATTACAATACATTTAATAAACTACAAAAACTAACAACATAATTAAATTGAATTCCATAAATGAAAATAGTTTTACAAACTACAGTTCACAACTCAACATAACAACAAAAGAAAGTCTCACAATCTAACAAACAGTTTCAACAATATAATAAAAACAAACAACACAATAACAAAGTAAAATCAAACATAAACTAAAAAAATCACCAGTCATCATCATCATCTTCTTCTTCTACATCCAAATTTTGCCGCTGATATGGAGTAAAAACAGGGTGAGTAAGAAACTGAACTGAATGATCACCCTTCATGTATCTCAACAACGCATCATCATAAGCAGCATCATATTCAAACTTTTTCCATATCAAATCATCAGTGAGAGCATTTCTAGCATCTGTGTTTTGTTATCTATGATCCATTCTTAAGATATCACCCTACTAGATCCGGTCTAAAATTTCTCTGTTAGTAGGGTCACTCGAAGTAGGGGTCCTTGAAGTAGAAGGAATATCTTGGGTCTTACTTCTATATCTGCAATCAACTTGAGATTCTTATGTTTCTATATTGGTAGGCCCAATAGGTTTTAGAGGCACAATCCTCTCTTCCACAGATCTAAAATCAATTCTTGCGTGTTCAAAGAGTGTTAGAATAAGTGGAAGATGTGCCAAAACACCAGTGGTCTCTCCCAAAGCAATAGATCTAGTGTTCATATAGATAATAAAGCCTGCATTTATCCTGATCACCTGCTGAATAAAGAAGTTCAGGATGGCTCTATTATTGGTCACCTCATTATGATGATTTGTCAGAATCATTCTTCCAAAAATAAAGTAGTGTCAGGCCTTAGATACTACATTAAGCATAAAAAAAAGAAAGTTTACCTAACATCATCTTGACATTTGAGGTCCCTCTTCAATCATTAAGAAAAGAAATAACTGCATATAAGGCCTCATTCGTTGCAGAAAATAATTTATACTAGCAACTGTAAACATCTTCCAATTGATAAAACTAATTAATTTTTCTTGGAGAAAACTCCACCTTTCTCCTACGAACAAAAAACAAAGTCGTCAGAAGCTTCAGAAAGTTGACATAGAATAATTCCATCACTACACCAATAATTGCATGGGCTATAAAATAAAAAAAAATTTTCCCATTGCTGAGCATTGATTAATCGCTAGACTTCTTCAACTAGATTTTTTAAACCAAAATCTGGAATTACTTTTTTATGCTCAAGCAGACTATTTAATCGAGCATTAGGCTTGAAGCGAACAAATTTTTGTTCATCATAATCTACATTTCTTTTTTCCTTTGCTCGTTCTTTGTGCCATGAGAAATCTAGAGAAAATTTGAAAAAATTCAAATAAATTCCAAAAATTCTGAAAGTCACAAAGTAAAATGCTTTATACTTAAATCTACTAAGTAAGAGTTCTTCACTAATGAATTTTCTCAAAAAATCTCAAAAAAACTTAAAATTTTTGGATCTCGGCAATGTGAGATAAATCCTTGGTGAAAATCAATTTTTTTTAATTTAAAGTGTAGCTCTTACCTAGAGAAGACGAAATCCAAAGTTCTATTGCCTTAAAATTGCCAAAAATGCAAGCAAATGCGAGCCTTGGGTACAGAAATCGGAGGTAGAAGGTGACTCAAAGGGTAAAAATGGTGGTTTACGTGAAAATCACAAATTTTAAATGGTTAAAGGTTATTCTCGGGTTGAGGGCATCGTCGACACCCATGCCAGTGCCCTCGGCACTGCAGGCCAAAAATTTCATTTTTTTATTTTTTTCAATTTTCAATTTCCTTTCAGTTTTCTCCAAAGTCTTCTTAGTATTTTAATTTTTTTAAACACAATTGTTGTTATCTAACAATATTTCATAAACAAACATTTTCACAAACACATTTTCACAAATAACTACAAACAAACTTTTATATTTGAAAATATAGTTTTACAAACACATTTTTCTAATCGCACTTCCACACATACTAAGCAAAATAAATTATAAATCAGTGTCAAAATTAAGCCACAATGTTAAACACTGATATAAAACTATACACACAATCAATGTTCAGAATTCTAAAGCAAAGCAAACTAAATCAAATCCACACAATCACATTAAGTACATAAGTATTTTAAAATAATAGAGAGAGTCCAAATTCTTCAATTATTCTATCTCATCTTCAGTACTTTCTCCTCCTCTAATGTCTCCCATAGACTGGTAATGAACGTACAAATTGTAGAATGGTTGGTACAGGAATCGATCAGTCAAATTTTTTTTATCTATCCTCTTTTTTTTAAACATCCGCACTAATCTTACTTCAAATGTTCCAGTATGATCAAAATTCTCTTTCATCCTCCAATTTAGGTGATTAAAAAGGTACTTATAATCTTCTATTGCATTGGTAATACTCTAAAGTTCTCTTTCAATTTTCTTCAATCTCTTTTCTATAGCAAGTGAACTTCCAATTGTTGGTGGCATCAATGGAGTTGAAGCATGTGATGAGTAATCTAAGATAGTATCTAATTTTTCATTCCCATTCCCGAAATAGTTATCATCAATAAGAATCATGGGCTCCGAAGGTAATAAAACTTTTCCCAACTTTCATATGGAACTTGTGATTGACTACAAAGTAGGAAAATTGTGGAAGGATGCCCAAGTCCATAAATTGGCCCATTTATAATAATACCCATAATAGATTTTAATATGATAGATCCTTTATCGATGGGTTTTTCCATTTGAATGCAATAATTCAAAATAGCACTTTTTTGGTGACTCTAATAATCTTCATGGTAGGGAGTAATTTTGTAGAAATGAAGAAATACAACTGCATCAATATTGGATTAAGAAATGAAGCAGAGAAACTAACATATCCTTCATCTCGTATTTACCAAATATCACTTTCATCCGTTGGAAAATTATAGACATCTTGCACTAAATCTCTGGTAGGGATAAAATTTGTATAATGACAGATTGGAATGCTTTTTATCATATACAACTTATTTATTTGCGCAGGAGTAAAAGGTACAGTCTTACCTCATACAAAGACAACTCCTTAGGTAATTCCATGTAAGTTGGCATGAATTTCCTTCACTACTGATCCAACAATTGCAGTAGTAGTGTAGCACATAACTCCCCATCACCTTTGTATAATGATTTTATCAATCGAAGAACATGGATTAATCAATCCGTGATGGACAAAGACTCTCTCCTTTATAAGCCTCTTCATTGTAATAACTTTGTCTTATAATTTTTGTGCGTAAAAAATGATAAGTTTTCTTCTATTGAAACCTCAATGACTGAAAGTATTTTTAGAATTGCAGGCCATGGAATTCCAAAATAGGAAGTTTCTGGTCGTCCAAGGCAATTTTTAGGATTTCAAAAACACCTCTCGGCAGTTATTATGGAGCAAAATTACGCCAAAGTCACCCAAAATTCATCCTAAACCGTCAAACTGCTATCAGTGTTGTCGGCGCTTTTGTCTGTCTGCAGAAGCATCGGTGTCAGAGGTCAAAATTGCGTCTATTCATATTTTCAATCAATTTGATTACAAATTCTCCTCTAATGCCAATATTTGTCTTAATAATATATAAAATTGTGTAGGGTTACTACTAATATATAAACACTTATCAAACAAAATAGGAATATATATATATATATATATATATATATATGGGTTGCCTCTCATAAAGCATATGGTTTAACGTCGTTTGCCCGACATACCATTTCATTAGTTAGGTTGACTTAACATTAAAACTTCTTTACGATGTAGTTTGTGCCCTTCATAATAATGTTTCACTCGATGCCCGCTAACTTTAAAAATCTTTCCAGTGTTAGGATAATGAAAAACAACAGTTCCATAATGATAGACTTTAATATCTTTAAATAGTCCTAACCATCTGGATTTCACTTTTTTTTGTAAATAATTTCAATCTTACATTATATAATAAAACATCTTATTGAGGTTCAATCTTCTTTTGAATAATCTTCCGATCATGCCATATTTTCATTTTCTCTTTATAGATTTTTGCATTATCATATGATTCATTTATAATCTCCTCAAGTTCATTGAGTTACAATAATCTTTTCTCACCAGCATCCTTTAATATAAAATTAAATTCCTAAATAGCTCAAAATGTTTTATGCTCCAATTCTACTGGTAAGTGCCATGCTTTTCCAAAAATAAGTCTAGATGGGGACATTCTTATAAGAGTCTTATAAGCAGTTATGTATGCCCATGATGCAATATCAAATCTCTTAGAGCAATCCAATTTATAAAGATTTATAGTGTTTTCTAAAGTTTGTTTAATTTTGTAATTTGATATTTCTGCTAGACCGCTAGTCTGAGGATGATAAGTTGTAGAGAATCTATGCATAATATCATATTTCTTAATTAATAAGTTGTAGAGAATCTATGCATAATATCATATTTCTTAATTAATTTATCAATTTTATCATTCTCAAAATGAGATCCTCCATCAGAAATAATTACTCTAAGAATTCAATATCTTGTAAAAATGTTTTTAATTAAAAATTTAGAAACACTCCGAGCATCACATCTAGGTGCAGGAATAGCTTCAATCCATTTGGACATCTAATCAACAACAAGTAATATATATATATTCTCAAATGAAGGCATAAATGGTCCCATAAAATCTAATCCCCACACATCAAAAATTTAAAATTCTAATGTGTAATTTAGAGGCATTTCATTTCTTCTAGAAATATTTCCTACTCGTTGACATTGATAGCATGTTTTAATATATTTGTTAACATCTCTTAAAAGCGTAGGCCAATAAAATCCAGCTTGTAAAATCTTATATGCAGTTCTATTTATTCCAAAATGTCCTCCAAATTTAGAATCATGGCATCTTTCAATTATCTATTGANGCCTCTCATAAAGCACATGGTTTAACGTCGTTTGCCCAACATACCAATTCATTAGTTAGGTTGACTTAACATTAAAACTTCTTTAAGTTGTAGTTTGTGCCCTTCATAATAATGCTTCAATCGATGCCCGTTAACCTTAAATATCTTTCCAGTGTTAGGATCTTTAGCAACAATAGTTCCATAATGATAGACTTTAATATCTTTAAATGGTCCTAACCATCTGGATTTCACTTTTTTTGTAAATAATTTCAATCTTACATTATATAATAAAACATCTTATTGAGGTTCAATCTTCTTTTCAATAATCTTGCGATCATGCCATATTTTCATTTTTTCTTTATAGATTTTTGCATTATCATATGATTCATTTCTAATCTCCTCAAGTTCATTGAGTTACAATAATCTTTTCTCAACAGTATCCTTTAATATAAAATTAAATTCCTAAATAGCCCAAAATGTTTTATGCTCCAATTCTACTGGTAAGTGGCATGCTTTTCCAAAAATAAGTCTATATGGGGACATTCTTATAAGAGTCTTATAAGCAGTTATGTATGCCCATGATGCAATATCTAATCTATTAGAGCAATCCAATTTATAAAGATTTATAGCTTTTTCTAAAGTTTGTTTAATTTTGTAATTTGATATTTCTCTAGACCGCTAGTCTGAGGATGATAAGTAGTAGAGAATCTATGCATAATATCATATTTCTTAATTAATTTATCAATTTTATTATTCTCAAAATGAGATCCTCCATCAATAATAATTACTCTAGGAATTCCATATCTTGTAAAAATATTTTTAATTAAAAATTTAGAAACACTCCGAGCATCACATTTAGGTACAGGAATAACTTCAATCCATTTGGACATCTAATCAACAACAAGTAATATATATAAATTCTCAAATGAAGGCATAAATGGTCCCATAAAATCTAATCCCCACACATCAAAAATTTAAACTTCTAATGTGCAATTTAGAGGCATTTCATTTCTTCTAGAAATATTTCCTACTCGTTGACATCGATAGCATGTTTTAATATATTCATTAACATCTCTTAAAAGAGTAGGCCAATAAAATCCAGCTTGTAAAATTTTATATGCAGTTCTATTTGTTCCAAAATGTCCTCCAAATTCAGAATCATGGCATCTTTCAAGTATCTATTGAGTTTCCTCATAAGGCACACACCTTCTATTAATTAGATCTTTACATTATTTATATAGATATGGGCCATCCCAAAAATAGAGTTTTGAATCATATATAATTTTCTTTAATTGTGGATTTTTGATATCAGGTGGTAAAATATCACTTACAATATAATTTTCTATATTGACATACTACGATACATTCATTTCATCAATACTTTATAATTGTTCATCAGGGAAATTCTCTAAAAATTCATTTGTAAAATTAGTTAATATTTCTCTTTCTAGTCTAGACAAATGAGCAGCTATTTGATTATCATTTTCCTTTATATCAACAATAGTAAAATCAAACTCTTGCAATAGAAGTATCTATCTAATTAATCTTGGTTTAGTATCCTTCTTTTGTATCAAGAATTTAATAGTAGAATGATTTTTATGCACTATACATTTAGTTCCAATTCAGTAAGGTCTAAATTTATTAAAGGCAGAAACAATAGAGAGTAAGACTCTTTCAGTAGTAGTTTATTTTATTTGAGCATCATTTAGAGTTTCCCAACATAATATATTACTTTAAAAACTTTGATATGCCTTTGTCCTAACACAACCCCAATAACATAATCGCTAGTATTGCACATTATTTCAAATGGGTTCTCCCAATCAGGTGGAACTATTATAAGTGTAGTGATTAATTTTTCTTTCAATAATTCAAATGCTTTTATGCATTTCTAATTAAAATCAAATTTTGTGTCTTTTTCTAAAATTTGACATAATGGCTTAGTTATTTTAGAAAATTTCTTTATGTAAAGCCTGTAGAAACCAACCTGTCTTAAAAAGCTTCTTACCCCTTTAACATTAATAAGAGGTTGTAATTTTTTAATAACATGAATTTTTGCAGAATCTACTTCCACGCCATTTTCAAAAATTTTATGCCCAAGTACAATTCCTCCTGCAACAATAAATTATATTTTTTTCCAATTACGTACTAGGTTAATTTTTTCACATACTTCCAGAACTTTTTCTAAATTATTTAAACATAATTCAAATGAAGTTCAAAATACCAAAAACTCATCCACAAATACTACAATTCCAGGTTCAATAAAATTGCTAAAGATTGACATCATACATCTTTGAAATGTTGTAGGGTATTGCATAGTCCAAATGACATTTTACCAAAAGCAAATGTTCTATATGTGCTTGTAAATGTTGTCTTCTCTTATTCCTCTATAGTAATTGGAATTTGGTAATAACCAGTATATCCATCTAAAAAGCAATAATATTTGTTCCCAGCTAATCTATTCAACATTTGGTTTAAAAGAGGTAAAGGAAAGTGTTCTTTTCTGGTGGTCATATTTAATTTTTTATAGTCAATATAAATTCGACAACCATTAACTTTTCTTATTGGTATAAAATCATTTTTTTCTCATTTTCTTCAACGATCACTCCTCTTTTCTTCGGAACACAAAGAATTGGATTTACCCAAGCACTGTTTGAAATAGGATACATAATTCCAGCATCTAGCCATTTTAAAATTACTTTTCTAACAACTTATTTCATTATTGTGTTTAATCTCCTCTGAAGAAAAACTTTAGGTTCATATTGTTCATCTAACAGAATTCTGCGCATACAAATAGAAGGTCTAATTTCTTTAATATCTGCTAAATTCCATCCAAAAGCCTTTTTATATTTTTTTAACATCTCTATTAAATTTTGTTCTTAAATTTATGTTAATTCAGATACAATAACAGGCAATGTAGACGACTCACCTAAAAACACATATTTTTAATGGGCAGGTAAAATTTTTAGTTCAAGTTTTGGTGGTTTAATACTTGAAGGAATAAGATTTTTATTATCATTTTTCAACAAGTCTAAAGTTTCAAATTTGCCTTGAATATAATCCAAATCTTCTTCTTTTATTTCATCTTTATTTTCAAAAAATTCTCCTTGCTTTAATTTGTCTTCAAACTCAATCTTAAATTGCTCATTACTTAAATAATCAGTTACTTCCATCCTAAAACATCCATTACCTTTTTTATTGCTAGATATTTCATAGCTTTTGCAATATTAAATGTTACTTCTTGATCATTAACTCTCCTTATTAATTCTCCTTTTTGCACATCTATCACAGCTCTCTATGTTGCAAGAAATGGTCTCCCCGAAATAGTAGGAATTTCTTTATCTTCCTCCATATCCAATACTATAAAGTCTATAGGGAAAATAAATTTATCCACTTTTACTAATATATCCTCTATAACTCCTTTTAGATAAGTTATTGATCAACCAACTAACTCAAGAGTTCAGTAGTAGGGGAAATCTCTCCAAAATATAAACGTTTAAAGATTGATAAAGTTTTAAGATTTATACTCGCTCCTAAATCACATAAAACTTTTTCATAAAATTTTTCACCAATTGCACAAGGTATAGTAAAACTACCAGGATCTTTTAATTTTCAGGAAGCTTTTTCTGAATAATAGCACTACACACTTCATTGAGTGCAACGATCTCATGATATGTAAACTTCGTTTTCTTATTTAATATATTCTTCATAAATTTCACATAACTTGGCATTTGTTCAAAAGATTCAACAAACAGAATGTTTATCGTTAACTTCTTAAGGATTTCCAAAAAAATTATAAATTGTTCATATTTGTTCTTTTGTATCCGTCTTTGAAGAAACGAAGGTAATGGTTTTTCTAAAGGACCTTATGTTTGTTCATTTTCATTTTGGTCACTTTCCATTGCTTCATTCTATTCTTCAACTTCAGTTTCTCAACTTCTTTTCCACTTCGCAATTGAATAGCTTTAATTTGCTCCATATTTTGATCTTTTGGATTAACTTCCACCATAGTCGGAAGAATTTCAAAAACTCTATTACTGAGTGCAGTAGTAATATGTCCTAATTTATTTTCAATATTTATAATAGCAAACCATTAATTATGTATTTGATTTCCCATGTTTAACATTGCTTCTTCCATCATCAAATTCTTTTCCTTAACTTGTGGGTTAGGATTAGAGTTAAATCGACGAGGATAATAAGGTCGATAACCAGGATTTCCTTGGTTATTCAAATTTGGAGGGATTCACCGAATTGTTATAATTATTCCAACTAAAATTAGTGGATTTTTCCATCCAGGATTACAAAATTTAGAATAGGGATTGTTATTTCAATTATTTATAGTATTTAAAGTTTCATAAGATGATTGAGTATCAATGATCTATCCTAGTGAATTTTCCTCTAATATTGGGGGTATTTGAGAATAGTTTACTCCTATTTGATCAATCTTTTTTGAAATGACAACAATTTGAGATGCTAAAATAGTCATTATTTTAAAATGATGAATACAAGCTACTCTCTTAGGATTTGCCCTTTTAGAGGGTCATTGAAAATTGTTAGTAGCCATTTTTTCAATTAAGGTATATGCTTCATCAAAAAGTTTTGACATTAGTGTTCCACCCGTAATAGCATCTATAATAAA
The DNA here is from genome assembly GCA_002079205.1 of Phalaenopsis hybrid cultivar. Lineage (NCBI taxonomy): Eukaryota > Viridiplantae > Streptophyta > Magnoliopsida > Asparagales > Orchidaceae > Phalaenopsis > Phalaenopsis hybrid cultivar. Next base: position 99,569 of record JXCR01131559.1, read on the forward strand.
TCTAAGTTATCATACTAATCAATTATAAAATGTTTGAATTATTAACCAATCAATAGAGCATGGTGTGGACATTTCTTAGATCTTTAAATCTTTCTCAAACTTCATATATCGATTACCCTTTAAACTAATAAAAAATGTAATATTACTTTTCCAGGGTAGAAAATATTTAGCTAAGAGTTTTTGTGTTAGTTCTCCCAAGGTTTTGACAGATCCAGATGCTAATGAATTTAACCAAGCCTTGGCTTTATTCTTTAATGAAAAAGGAAAAAGTCTAAGTCTAACAACATCATTAGATACTCCGTCATATTTAAATATAGCACAATTTTCAAGAAAACTAGCAAGATGTAAGTTTGGATCTTCAATAGGTGTTCCTCCAAACTGATTATTTTGTACCATTTGGATAATAGCAGGTTTAGCTCAAATGAACTAGCAACAACATCAGGATTTTGAATAGTCAAGTGAAGTTCATCTGTTGTCAGATTAGCATAATCTCTTAAAGGCCTTTGTTTATTTTGGTTTATTTGATTATTTAAGTTATTCGTCATTTCGTTTAAGGTTTTAATTTATTTTTGTTGTTTTTAAATTTTTCTAATAGTACGCTCTAATTTTGAATCATAAGGTAAAAAATTTCAGATCCAATAATTCACATAAACAAACATAATAAGCAAAGAAAAATTTCTTAAAAATAACTCTGAAATAAAAATATATTTTCTTTTTGGATTTTTTATTTTTAAATTCTTTTTATATTTTGTATATTTTTATCTCTAAATTTTCTAATTTACCAAATTATTTAATTCACCGTTACCTTCCTCGGCAAAGACACCAAAAACTTGATACCGAGAAATATAGTTATGTAAAAATTATATAGTTGACTCCGTTATGCAACGGTGCCAAAAGCTTGATACAATATTTTATGAATTAAAAATTTAAGCAATTAATGTTGGTATTCTACGCAAGTATATGTATCATTATCAAGTAATAAAGGACTTTTTGTTTTAGCCCTAAATATCGATCCCACAGGGAAGGTTTAAATTTGAAATGATAAATTTACTAAGAAATTCATAAAAAGTCAAAACGATATTATTGTCACTAATTTCAAATGTTAAGATATTATCAGAACTAAATTAATTAACTAATAACAAGGATGAAATAAAAAGTTTCAATAGTAACTACTAAACTATTAAACTATGTTTATGTGATGAAGATTTCTTATGTTAAAAGCATATTTTCCACTACAATGAGGTTTTGGTAAAGTGAGATTTAATAAATGGTTCAAATATATATTGTGCCAAATAGGAGCAATTTTATTTCCTACCCTGATATATTGTTATAGAAAATCATTGGCTAATCCCAAGTTTAGTCCCTAAATCTGTGGGTAAGCTAGGAGAATATTGGCTCCCAATATAGAGCTCCCACTTCCCTTCACCTGAAGGCTAACTCTCACTTGAGTTTTTAAACCCTAAAATCAAATTAGGGATTTTAGTCTGTCACCCTAAAGATTCTCCAATTATACACCCAACAAAAAATATTTCCCTCTTTATATGCACTTAATTCCATGAATGAAATTGTCCTTCATGGAACCAAATGTGATCCTCACTCTATTCTAGAACTCATACTCCATTTCTCGGATCATATGTTTCACAACATATTTTAACAATTCAATTGATAGATGAAAAAGTAAATTAAGTTCGGAGTTGAAAAATCATCATAATTTATTTTATTTTTTGATATTGACACATCCATATTATCTCTTCATTTCACCATATCTCAGAATAGAGAAAAATATAGAGTGAACTACTCAGACTTTATGAGAAAATACAACAAAACACAAATTTCACATATAGAAGAAAGTTCATACAACACTAATACATAAACAAGACTTATCTGAAAGTCTTTGTCAAAGGAAATCCCTTGTAGCCTCTTCTAGGAAATGTAGGAAGAAGAAATCTCTCACTTTTCTCCTTCTCCAATACTCTTAGAGAAAAGTCAACACTTAATCTCACCAGAAAAATCTAAATTATACGAACAATGGACTCTAAATGGTTGTGGAATGAAAAATGGAAGAATGTGTGCCATTGGTGTTGAGATGTCAGGAAGGGTCCCTATTCAGATAAATTTTGGCCCCAAATAAAGCCTAGAGTCGGTTATCCAATAGAGGCCTCAAAAAACTCCTCAAAAAGCATATAAATTTAAGAGTCGGTTGAATTATCGGTGCCAATGTTCCACAATTTAATTTGCTGCTCTCTATCAAACGGTGTCATTGGTGTTGCTTCTGGCGTCATCGACGCATAACAAATTTTAAACTTCTTCATTTTTGCTCCAAATTTTATCCTTTTTTGCTTCCTTTTTGTTTCAAGTTCTAAAATTCAGCAACCTATAAGAAAACATAAATATACTTTCCATTAAAGTGCAATATCACCATAACTGAGTATAAAATATATGTCTAAGAATGCATATATTTTTGGTGTATCAGTTGTCACTATTTTTGTCATCACTGCTACTCCTGCAAGTTTGAGATTCACATCCTTGATCTTTTCATTTTGCGAGCACACTGGAGTTAGATTTAGTAGCTTAGAGGAGATATCATAGCCGCTCAAGCCCATTATTAGTGTCAATGTGAAGTCATATTTAGATCATTTGATTTTTGGCTGGAGAGGTGGATTTTATAGCAGATCGGGTGCTTCGACATGTTGAGCTTCTACATTACGTGCTTCTACATCACATGGTCTGACTTCTGGATCTAATTCTTTATCACAACTATTGGAGAGGATATTAGACAACGTCAACTATACTACTTATGAGGTATTAATTTTAGAAAATTTTGTAGAACATATAGATGGACATATGAAAAGACATAAAAATTATGAGGAAAAATTCCACTCATGTATGGAGAGTGTAGTTTTCCCCTATATCCAAAATATCCATCACAAGAGCCTTTAGCTATTTAGCATAGTAATGAGGATGATGTTGAGGAGGAAGAGGATGATTAGGTTGGTTCTATAAATTAGTTTAGTTTTTATGTATTGTTGTGAAATTTTTGTGGTACAATTATACTGTACTTTTATGCTGTTTGTTTGAGATTGTTAGTTTTGTTGTGTTTTTTTTTGTTAGACACTGCTGTGAATTTTGTTTTTTGTCTATTCATGTTTTTTTCTTGTTGCAATAATTCTTTTAGCTGTATTGTTTAGTGTTTTTAGTTAGTCAGTATTGAATTTAATCCTAAATCATAGAAAGGTTTAGAATGTTGCTAATTTTTAATTAAAAACTTCATGTTTAAAATTTTCAAAAATACTACAAGATATTTTTTTAATGTTGCAGTTGTAAATGTTAGTTAGTGTGTTTGTTTGCAACTATGTTATCCTCAAATGCATAGAAGTCTAATGAAACTCTATATGACAAGTATATTAAAATTTGATCATCTTAATTTTTACACCTATTTTTAATTTTGGTACTTGTATATTTAAGAAGTAAAAATTCCTGCAAGCACGTTATTTTCAGTTTTTTTTCCTGCCTATATATATATATACATACATATATATATATATATATATATATATATATATATATATATATATATATATATATATATATATATANAATGAGTAAAAGAATTTAGTTAAAACATTTTTAGTTTGGAAATGTTAAATATTGTGTAACTATCCTTAGTAGGAGAAATTATATATTTTAAAATTTTAGAAAAATTATACTTTTATTTTCAAAATATAAATATCTTTCATTTAAAGTATTTTTCAAAACTATTATTATGTTTTTAATTAAGGGAATTATATCAACACTTTACTTTAGGAAAGGAAGAGTGGAATTCAAAATTATTAAAGGCCAACCGAGATATAATAATCCTTGCATGAAAAACAAAGAAAGAAAATTAAAAAGAGAAAAGAAAAAAAAGAGAAAAAGATGAAAAGAAAACAAAAAGAAAAAGGAAAGAAAAGTTGAAAAAGGGAGGAGAAGCTTGAGGATTAGTGCCTAATCAAAAATTGGTTCCACATCTAATCTTTTTAAGTATACGACTTAATAAACTCTTAACTTATATATATATAATAGTAAGTAAAATTATGCTTGATAAAAATTTTAAAGTGGAGAAGATAGAATGCCTAAACTCTATATTTGGAAAATTTACAATATTTATGAACTAGATAGAAACACAGATTTTCAAACTTCTTTACATTAAAATCTGTAACTCTAAGTTGGTTTAATTCACTAATAATTTTTCTAAATTGGACTAATATATTTTTGCATTAAAATTTTATAATATTCTAAATAAAAACATAAGCATAATCTATTTATTTAGTTTTTAAATGATTGGATGTCACTTGAAGACAAGTAACACTTTAATTTTTGGGGACTTTAATACATCTAAAATTTATAGTTCTTATGCACAAAATTTTATACCTATTTTTAAGATATTGCACTTTAATTAAAGGTATTTGTGTGTTTACTTTCAGGTAGAACTAAGTGGATGAAAAATGGTAAAATGAGTGAAAAATGATCAAATTTAGAGGAAAAATGAAGAAGGTACAAAAATGAACTGGGGTGCCTGAGTGCCCAAGACTGGCGCAAACGCACCAGTTAAACAAAGAGACTCGCACCTAAATGCTAGGTACCCCATGCTTAAGTGAAAAAATTAGTTATTTGATGATTCATTGAATTTGGACAAATTTTTAAAGAGGTGATTGAAGCAACCCTTGGTAAAATGTGGGAAATAGTTAATGGACATGAAAATTCATTCAATTAGCTTTTGAAAGGATGCAACTTCAAGAAGATTCATTGAATGGGGACACATTTTGGAGAGACAACAAGGCACATCTTGGATTTCTACAAAATAATACTTCGATCATTCGTGGAAGAGGCCAATCATCAGCCGTCAATCCAGACTGACCAGTGCCAACCACCACATACATCACCGACGCCGCCCATCACCGCTGCCACCACACACATTTTCTTTTTATTTTGAGTTATATTTTGTATTGTGAGTGAAGAAATAGATTCAAAGGAACTTCAAGACATTTGATAGAGAGGAATTTGAGCTATTTTTTTTATCTTTCTGACTAAAGTTGGTTTTAATTTAGACTTATTATTTGGGTGCATGATTTCTACTTTTGAACTCAGGTGTGGTTGTGGATTCTTCATAAAATATGAGTAGTTTTCTTTATATTTTTCCTTAAGATGATATGTGATTAAGTATTGGAGGGAAGTCGTGTGAAGTATTTGTCAGCACTAAAAAGTTGAGGAGCCACATGTTGGAAGTTGTCGGTCGCCGGAATCAAAATCACGTCGACCGCTTCGAAAAGTCATTTAATTTACATATATATTTAAGTTTAGAAAAATATGAATTCAAACTAATCCCATATCCTTCATAGTTTAAATGAAAGAACACTACACCTCAGGCCATGTATATATCTCGAAAGATAAAAACAAAACTTTGGAGTGACGCTCAATCAAATAAAGTAGGAAATATATGACATCTGTTTGGTTTGCGAAACCATTTTATTATAAACTGATAAGTTACCCCATTTAATATGAAGAATTTAATAGAGTTTTTATTAAGTTGGGTTCTTGAAAGCTTCCTATAATGGCAAGACGTTATAGTTAATTACATCTTAGATCATCGAAGTCACCTAAGAAAAGTCTTAATAAAAATCAGAGGATATTATCTTTAAAGTTAAAATGAATAGGACATTCAATGAGATTATATAAAGAGGTGTGAAATGGGAATGACTCAAATTTGGACATACTTTGTGGAAGCTAAAGGAAGAAGAATTATGGGATGTTACAGATCCTGAGGAGAACCTCAGTTACTTCCCAAGCTAAGCTATGGTTTGGTTTCAATTTAGAGGAGAACTATTTAGATTTTTCTTCCTGCCAATTTTATTAACTTAGGGCTTACATTAATGTGAAATGATTACACAAGTAGCTTGGAAGATGTGAGGATTTAGGTCGTAACGAATGACAACCTTAGAATTCTAAAATAGGTTAGGGCTTAAAATATAACAAAGCCATATAAAGGCCTAAAGAAAAGTTGAGGATTAATGTCGCACTAGGTGGAAAACCTTGAGTACCTATGACTTGGCTATTTAATTTTGAGGAATGATTTAGCTGTTGTAGACATGTTTTGCTGTTGAAGATGGATGTGCTACCCATAATGCTAGCTCCAAGGTACTCATCGTGCTGAGTTTAAGTTTTCTAATGTGTCAATTCCTGAAGTCAAATCAAAAGTTTTCTAAGGTTATTTAAATATTATGGGGAATGTTAAAGTTGATTAGAGTGACACCGGTTAGGATCCTATGGTTCCGTTGTTCCGACACCACTATTTTCTATCGGATTCACTTTTGGATGATGCACTTTCTATGTTGAAATGTTAGGGGATTGACACAAACTAAATCTTTAATAGAATCTTTGCCCTTAATATGATGTATAAATTTTGGATCTTGGTTATATTGGAGCCCATGGTCTCAAAAAACTCTCAAAAAATCCTAAAGAAGTTTTCTGGCTTTATTAAATTTTCAAATCTCAATAATAAAATCTGAGTGCTTTGCAAGAAGGAGGTTCTTCTTAATATTCTATGGGATCATCCACAATTTTTCCACATTTCGTTTAACATTGGAGGGCAGAATGGTTTGTCCACTTTCTTATATGCTTGGAGTTTTACTATTACTAGAAGGTAGTTATGAGGCAACATTCAAACTATTAGTAGGTCCTGCAAGTCCATTTGGTTGGTTGGTGGAGACTTCAACTGCATTTCAGCACCTTCTAAAAAACTGGGAGGAAGGCCTCCGGATATTAATCAGATCAACAGTTTCAAAGAAAATATCAGTTTGTCTGGCTTATTTGACTTGGGGTTCAATGGTCTTAGGTCCACTTGAGACTCTCTCTGGGAAAGGTTTGATAGAATGCTTGTCAACTCTCTATGGCTGAATGAATTTTTACACACTTCTATTCAACACCTTAGCATGACTAGCTCAAACGACACACCATTACTCATCTCCATTTCTACCTCCCCAACAAAGCAGAAGTCCAAATTTAGATATCTTAATATGTGGTCCTCCCACCATGATTTTCTTAACCAAATGGCCAACGTGTGGTAGGACTGTTACCATCAAAACCCCTTGATTAAAATATGGTTACTTTACAAGAAAATGGGCAGACAACATTTTGCTTTGGTCAGTGGTGGGAGATGTTAATTTGATGGTTCAGGAGGCTAAAAGATCTGTTGCTCAGTTAGAGGTAAGCTTGGAATCTAATCCTGATCCTGAAAATCAATTGTTGGTGACAAATAAAACAATAATGAATTCAATTTTTATGCACGTGGATTTCTATGCTCAAAAGGCTGCAAAGAACAAATTTTGTGAGGGAGACAAAAACTCAAAATAATTCCATGCTTGTAACAATTACAGGAAAAAATGTAACTCCATCCATAAAATTCAGATATCTTCAAGGGTTTAACATCATTATGTTGATTTAATTGCATCCAGTGTTGTCAGTTACTTTCAAAATCTCTTTACCCAGCCTCCAGGCATTAGACCCCCAATTCATAGGGAACTTTTTAGTCTTGACAAGGATTACACAAGGGACCTTGACCTTGCTTCTATACATAATGAGGAGAAAGTCTGGGCAGCCCTAGCTGCCATTGATAGTTCAAAGTTGCTGACCTTGATGATTTTTCTAAAGATTTCTAAAAAAAGCATGGAAGATCATTAAAATTGATATTGTGGAAGTTGTATAGCGTTTCTTTTGGGCTATTGGTCTCCCAAACTACTTTAAATGCTCTAAAATTACTTTAATCCCTAAAAACACTTCTAAAAAGAACTGGGAACATTTTAGGCCTATCAGCCTAACTAATGTTTTGTCCAAGATCATTAGTAAAGTGATCTCTAACAAAATTCAAACTCACTTACCACACCTCAAATGTGAAAATTAATCAACGTTTATTAAAGGGAGAAGCATTGTGGAGAATGTTCTCTTTGCTCAAGATTTGTTCTTGGATTTGCATAAACAGTGTAGATGTGGTATTGTCATCTTCAAACTTGATATCAAGAAAGCTTATTATACCAATCATTGGGGTTTTATTGTGGAGGGCTTAACTACCAAAGGTTTTTTTGCTTCCTTCATCTCTTTGATTAACAGATGGTTATCTAACATTTAGCATTCCATCTTCATTAATGGTATGTCACATGGCTTTTTCAGTGCTTCTAGAGGTATCAAGCAAGGTGACTTGTTGTCCCCCACTATATTTATTCTTGCCTTTGATTATTTGTCTAGGCTTTTTAATCAGTTATTGGTCAGTTCTCCCAATTCTTCATATAGTCATAAATCTAAAATTTCTTTTAACCATCTAGCCTTTGTTGATGATGTAATTGTATTTGCAAAAGCTACCAAGCCAGTGGTCAAATTGTTTGTTCAATGTTTGGAAAAGTTCCAAGCTTTTTTCTAGAATGTAGTTCAATGGCCAGAAGTGCTAGATTGTTTTCAGCCAAAGGGTAAGGCTATATTTTAAACACTGGATAACTGATCTAACCGGCATCTGCACTAGCTCCCTCCCGCTAAAATATTTGCAAGCCTTTTTGTTGAATGGAAGGGCTAGAAAAGTCCAATTTGATGATATTCTTATATAAAATATAGGTAAAGCTAAATTTTTGGTTTAACTCTTTCTTGTCTAATGAGGGAAGGATCACTCTTCTTAAAAGTGTTTTGGCTACCCTCCCCTCCTATATATCTTAGGTAGATGTCATGAAGTATTTTATTTAGAATACTTTTGAAAGAACCTTTAATAGATTCCTTTAGATTGGTCAAAGAAAGCAAGTGCACTAGTTAAGATGGCAGAAGATCTGTAAAAGTACCAGAGCTAGTGGACCGGGTTTCAGAAGCTTCCAACTGATCACACAAATTAACTTTTGTAAATTATGGATTATGTTAAGAGCATAAAACTCTCTATGGGATAAATTTATGAATAGAAAATATTGCAAGGATCTTCATCCCTTCTTAGTATCTAGGAAATGTGGAGACTCAAGAACCTGGGTTAACATGTTGAAAGTTAGGTCTAAGGCTGAAAACATTTTCATATGGGAATTGAGGGAGGGTAGGATTAATTTTTGGCTTGACAATTGAACTGGGGAAGGTAAAGTCATACCAAATTCCTTTCATTCTCTTGATCTCTCAACACAGGTAGTTGATCTTTAGACTGATGGCAACTGGAACCTGCAGGCTCTAAAAAACATTCTTGACAATACTCAAATCCATCAAGTTATGAGGATCTCTCTAGATTCTTCCAAGATAGATAAACTAATTGTTAAAAAGGGTTATTCTCAAACCCTTTATGCTGTAATTTTTAGATCTTGTTTCCCTCAGCAGGAGGTTCCTTGGGGTACAATGGTTTGGAGTAAATTCTTGTCCGCTTCTATGTCCTTCTTCTCTTGGAGACACCTCCATGGATTACTTCCCACAAATGACATATTGAAATTCAAGGTCTGAGGGGCCCCTCTAAGTGTGCCTTATGCAGAACTGAGGAGAAATCTATACAACATCTGTTCTTTAATTTTTCTATCAGTTAGCAAGTCTGGAAATTTTTGATGACCAAAATGAAGATTAATACTATCATGTTTTCTGGTATGATTTTTTTAGAGCTGGCAGGATTGGCTTTCTCAATCTCTACCTCCTTTACCATGTATTACAGTCTGGTTTGCTTGGATGGAAAGAAACAAGATAAAGTTTGAAGAAGCTAAGTTAGAAGAAGATTCCATAGCTCTTAACTGATTTAGTTATCTGTAGAATTCAGGTCTTAAGAAGCTACCTGACATATTCTGCCAATCTATCTCTACTACTCCAAGGATTATCTCTTATATACTAATTTTTTGGAAATCCCCCCGGCTGGGTGTGTTGAAGTCAACACTTATGGCAGCTATTCTGCCCCAGATGCTGGGGTGGGAGAAGTCTTTAGAGATGACAAGGGCAATTGTTTGCTTCATTTCCATTCCCCAACATGGGCTAAAGACTCTTTAGATGCTGAAACCCAAGAAATTTACTGTGCCATCTTTATTGGACAAAAGTGTGGTTTTGGCCATTTAATAGTTGAATCTAACTCCCAGACTCTTATTAACATTTTAAAGGGGAGGATGGCTATTCCATGGAATCTGCAATATTGGCATGATATTATTCAAAGAATGAGTTTGGGACTAAGGCTTCAATACTCTCACACATATAGAGAAGGAGAAAGACCAACTAATTGGCTTGTCAAGCATGCACTCCACATTGAGGAAGCTCTTACTAGTAAAAGCACCACTTCTCCTATAGCTTTACTTTTAAAGGGAGACCTTACGGCTCCTCTCTTTATTAGAATTTTAGTTTAAATGAGGTGTTTCGAAGGTTCTACTCCCAGTTTCTGTAACCTTTTTCTGCTTTAATGAATTAGGAGCTTTTTAGCTCCCTTACAATATAAATATATATATATATATACAATTATATTGTGCAAAATAGGAGAAATCTTATTCTTTACCCTCTTTCAAGTGCATAAAGAACATTGACTAATCCAGAGTTTGGTCCCTAACTTTGTGGTTAGGTCGGGACGATTCCGGTTATCTCTGCAGAGCTCCCACTTCTCCATCACCTAAGGGCTAACAATCTGAGAATAATTTCTAATCAATAGAGCAAAATTGGGGATTTTAATGTGTCACCTTAAAATCTTTAATTCGGTAACCAACAAAGTATATTTCCATATTTGTTTACATTGAACCCCATTCATAAGATCTTCACCCATGGAATTGAATTTAACTCCCACAATGTTGTAGTAATCATAGTCCTTTTGGATCATATGTTCCTCAATATATTTTAACATTTCAATTTGCCAAATAGAAAAGTAATTGAAGATTGGAGTTCAAATCATCATAAATTTTTTACATTTAAAACCGTATAAAATAAATCCAATTCTTCACAAATTGATACCTCAGAGTAGAGAGAATGATAAAGAAACTACTCAGAATTCATGTGAAGAAAACAAAAAAACATGGATTTCATATATAAAAATAAGTTTACAAAACATAAAAATAAAGGACACAACTTATCTCACAATCCTTCCCAAGCAACACCCTAGAAGTTCCCTATAAGCACTTTCCATCTTTACATGAACTCTCAATTCTACCTTGGAAATGTAATGAAGAAGAAATCACTCGCTTTCCCTCTCCTCTTACAACCATTGAAGAAAATCTCCAAGTCTTTGACTCTCTCTCTCTCCACTAAACTCTCTTATTCAAACTCTCTCACATGCCTCTCTTTTATGCCCTAGAATCCCTCTCTTTTATTAGAGGTTGCTTCCCTCCAAAAAGAGTTCCAAATTCCCTCCAAAATTTTGTCTAAAAGTTAAAACTTTTGAATTGTAAAAGACATGTCCATTGATTTAAGAGACATATCCCTTCATTAAAGATCCTTCAAAAGTGTCTAAATGCATTGAATCACTCTATAGGGGCAATAGAAACATTTGGAGCCTTCAAAATTCACAAAAAAGTTGTCCCAAACTACCTTAATTCTTCAAGTGTCATCTCTGACTCCTCAGGCTTTGATTCTGGCGTTTCAGGTGCCAAGCTTCTTAAGTGTCCGTTGTTTTGGGTTCTAGCGCTTCAGGTGCCGATTTTGGTGCTTTACGCACTCGACTATAAAGTGGCGCTTCAGGCGCCAAAATAACAAAATTCAGTATTCTTACACCAAATTTTGTCCTTTTTGCTACTTTTGCTCCAAATGCATAAAATTGATATACCTTCAACAAAAATGTGAAAATACCCTTCTTTAAAGTGCAATATCACAAAAACTAAACATAAAATGTATACATAAAAAAACATATTATGTTGGTGTATCAAAATCCTCCAAACCTAAATGTTACTTGTCCTCAAGTGACACTTTTACTACATTAATATATGACTTAGGATGGAGATTAACTTATAAACTTCTATAGTTTTTTTTTAATAAATAAAATATAAAAATTTAAGAAAAAATTTTAATAACTTAGATTGAAACTACAAGTCCGAGAATATTTAGTAATCAAATCTAAGATTTCTGAATCTCTATTCATTTTAAGAAGAACTATATTTTGTTTTATCATAGATACTTAGAATATCCATATGAAAGAATTTCATGAAAACTTTACTAATAAGGGTGCTATTTCTCAAATAAATGTTTAAAAAATTTAATAAAGCCTTTTCCTCATGTTAATTCAAGTGAAGCCAATTTTTTATTATACATCTCCTCAAGCTTTCCTCATATTTTTTTATTTTTCGTTAATTTTCATGATATTTTTGCTCCCCCTTTTTTCTCTTCTTTTTAGAATATTTTCAATCCTCTTTTTTTTTCAAGTGTGAATCACTATACGTAGATAGTCTTTAATAATTTTGAAGTTCCCAATCCTCTTCTTAAAGTTAAAACTTTTTACTTTTCTTTGCCTTATAAATTCATTGTCCATGCTATTTTTGGGTTTTTTTATGGTGGGGTTGCCCGTAAGAAGCTATCGGTCACCCGAATTAAAATCGTGTCACCCGCTTCGGAAGGACGTCAAAATTTAGGAAAGTATGAAATCAAATTGACCCCATATTTTTCATAGTTTAAATGAAAGAGCACTTTACCTCTGACCCTATGTCTATCCCAAAAGATAAACACAAGACTTGAGGATGAGGTTTGATCAAATAAACTAAAAAGAAGTATGACATCTGTCTGGTCTATGAAACCTTTGTATTTGCCAACAAGTTCCCCTATTTAGTATAAAGGATTAAATAGGGTTTATTTTAAGCTGGGTTCGGAAATGCTTCCTATAAGGGCAAGCCCTAAGGGCTGATAAGGAAAATATCTACTATAATGAGGAGGAAAGCTCTTAGAATCACATCCAACCTAAGAGGTAGCGGGAAAAAATATCTATCACGTTAGGATGGAAAACACTGGGACTCACACCCAACCTAAGAGGTGACAGGGAAAATAATTTCTTATGCAAAAAATATGCATATTCAAACATGTAAATTTGTTGTGAATATGTGAATAGAATATAAAAATATGTGAAGAACTTGGAATTTTTAGGTACTAATTCGAAATGAGAATTGAAATTTAGGTATCAACCTCGAAAAGAGAGTCGTAAGTTAGGGACTGACCTTGAATACAGTGAATCAGAAACATAGGACTAATTTGAATATGTGAGAATTGAAATATAAGGACAACACTCAAAAAGAAAGGACTGCACCAGTTTGAGTTTCCACTGGTGAGTTATATTCGAACTGACCTGTGATAGGGAGAATATATATATGTCACGTTAGGAAGGAAAGCACTGAAACTCACATCCAACCCAAGAGATGACGAAGAAAATATCTACTACATTGAGGAAGAAACCTCTGGGACTCACATCCAACTCAAGAGGTAGCGGGGAAATATATAGATCATGTTAGGAAGGAAAGCACTGGGAATCACATCCAACCTAAGAGGTGATGAGGAAAATATTTGCTACATTGAGGAAGAAAGCTATGGGGCTCACAACCAACCCAAGTGGCAGCGGGAAAATATATCGATCACGTTAGGAAGGAAAACACTGGGACTTACACCCATCCTAAGAGGTGACGAGGAAAATATATGCTACATTTAAAAGGAATACTCTGGGATTCACATCCAACTTAAGAGGTAGCGGGAAAATATATCAATCACGTTAGGAAGGAAAGCACTGGGACTCACACCCAACCTAAGAGGTGATGAGGAAAATATATGCTACATTGAGGAGGAAAGCTCTGGGACTCACATCCAACATAAGAGGTAGCGGAAAAATATATCGATCACATTAGGAATGAAAGTACTGGGACTCACATCCCAAGTGATGATGAATAAAATATATACTACATTGAGGAGGAAAGCTCTCGGACTCAATTTCAACCTAAGAGGTAGTGGGAAAATATATCGATCATGTTAGGAATGAAAGCACTAGGACTCACATCAAATCCAAGCAATGACAAAGAAAATATCTGCTACATTGAGGAGGAAAGCTCTGGGACTCACATCCAAACTAAGAGGTAGCGAGGAAATATATTGATCACGTTTAGAAGGAAAGAGCTCGGACTCTCACCCAACCTAAGAGGTTACGAGCAAAATATCTGCTACGTTGAAGAGGAAAGTTCTAGGACTCACATCCAACCCAAGTGGTAGTGGGAAAATATATCGATCATGTTAGGAAGGAAAGCACTAAGACTCACACCCAACCTAAGAGGTGATGAGGAAAATATCTGCTACAATTAGGAGGAAAGCTCTTAGACTCACATCCAACCTAAGAGGTAGCGGGAAAATATATCGATCATGTTAGGATAGAAAGCACTGGGATTCACACCCAACCTAAGAGGTGACGAGGAAAATATCTTCTTATGCAAAAAATATACATATTCAAACATGTAAATTTGTTGTGAATATGTGAATAGAATATAAAAATATGTGAAGAACTTAGAATTTTCAGGTACTGATTTGGAAATGAGAATTGAAATTTAGGTATCAACCTCAAAAAGAGAGTTGAAAGTTAGGGACCGACCTTGAATATAGTGAATCAGAAACATAGGATTGATTCGACTATGTGAGAATTGAAATATAGGGACAATTCTCAAAAAGAGTTTATTGTGCTGGATTTGTAGAAATGAGTTATGTGAAAAGGTTGATTTTGTTGAATAAGGTTTACAGAGTTTTTTGAGGCTTTGTAGAGAATGAAAAATACTGCGGGGATGTGAAGAGAATTAATATAGATAGAGATGGTTGTGCTGCACGCATAAAGAGAAAGAAACTTTGAAATTGAGAGAATCCACTCAACAGACTCATTTTCTTTTCTTGTTGTCTTTATCACATTTAATTTTTCAAAATATGTCCTTAAAATTTTAGTTTTAATTTGTTTATTTTCAAAAGAATTTTTTTTTATTTATTTATTTGATATTATTTTTGTTTGAATTTTATTTTTGTTAAAGATTTGTTGTTTCATTCTTCGTTCATTGAAATTCTAAACCAAAGTGTGGTTTGTGGCTTCCATCAATCGCACAAAAAGGCAACTGAAAAAAGGCACATTTCTGAGAGAAATTTCAAATAATCTTCTCCAATCAAAATATCACAGATCAAACATAGGTTGATGCCTCAATAAGGTACAACATATAGTCCATTTCAAAGTACGTTCAAAAAATCTCATGCCATGTATACATTGTAGGCTGACTATGTGTGATACATATCATGTTGCTATAAAAAAAGTGAACCCTCTAAACATCTGTATCAGGTATGAAGAGCTCCTGATTGAGTAGACCTTCTAAGCCACGCTCTAGGACAAGAGTTCCCTTTGCATGTACTTAGAGGTACAACCCTCTCATAGCTCATAAAGCAGTAGTTCTTCTAGCTCAGGGTCTGGCTGGAATCCGTACGGTGCTTTGGTATCATCCATTCTATGGAAGGTTATAGACACTCTATGGTGTCGCACCCCTAGAATGCATTGCTTGACGACATCTGACCGTTTCCTTTCAGAACTAAAACTGAACCAACTAGCAACGGAATCACTACGGATCCTCTGAACTCGCCAGTGCCGGTAATATCAATCTCTTTCCCAAACAATATATTGCTTTTGCTTATGAATGAGACCATGTAGAAGGGCTTCACAAAATTGTGGTGGTCTATATGGGGAGGGATACAATCAACCTCGTCATAGATGTTGCTGGTACAACTATTCAAGATGCAGGTAGGTAGCAGTATGTTCCATCTAACCATCCATTTTATCATCCACTTTATTATAGGAGGTGGTGGATCTACCTGGTCATGTCTGAGGATTCCCGACGGATTTCCTTGTTCGTCGTTTGTAAAATTATAACAACAGCCGCACTGAATGGTGATTCTTCCTTTTCCTCTCATCCATTTCTTTGGCTAAGAGTATGTTCTTTCCATGAGAAGGCCTGTTCGGCCTCTATCTCTCAAATCAAAGATGTAGTTAAGAATTCTTCTTTCACCACTCTCTGAGAAGACCCGAGTAAACAGCTACAGGCCTTCCAATATGTTGACGAATCTTCCTTAGACTTTATCATAGAATTTAAATTCTCTTTTATTCATCTTGCTTATTTTGTAGTACTCCATCGTACTAGGAGTCGGTAGCTATCGCGGGCGTTCCTCCATTTGAACATTTACAAGAACCCAAATTGGCACTAACTGATCTGGAACATGAGATTTGACATCTGAAGGGATGTATGACCCTGGGCCCCATGGTATATACTGATTTGTCTCCAATGGGACGTATGGCTCATCCATCAGAAAATCTAGAGTCTGAGATCCATCAGTGGTGGAGGTATACTCTGCCAATGTACTGAAGTGTCATTAATGTAGAATATTGCAATTCGGGCATTCTACGAGTGCCCCTGTGGTTGATGACCCCATAGGTATCTCGGCATTGCACGTCGGGCAACCCATGCATAAGGCATCTGAAACTGAAAGTGTCTTTGGCTCCGTGACGAACCCTGGTTCTTCATCTGTGGTGTGTAGGCTGGAAGAAGTCTCTTTCATGTCTGGATCATAAATATTCCCGTCAGGAATAGGGGTGATTTTTGCTTCCTTCTAACGTCTGTGTTCTTCCCGTAGAAAAGCCCTCTATTTTTTGCGGCCGGCATTTTTGCGCTGAGTCCTCCTAAGCGAAGCGTCTGGCAGTCATTCATTATTGGAGACTACTAGGCCTTCTACTGGTGTAGCTATCATGGATGGCAGACGACTGGGCCCCCCTCGTCTTTATCATCACGTTCTTTCCTTTATGTGATGTATTGTCTTTGGCGGCCACCCTCACTAGTGAGAGCAATCCCTCCTTTTCTCGGCAGCTGATTACTTTCATCAGAGGTCCTTTGTAGTGCATATCAACTTGGTTAAAGTCCATTTTAAAGTCTATTGTACCACCTTGCGGTACCATTTCCTAATTTAGTGCGAGGCTCCAACCATCCTTAAAAATAAAGATCAGCCTCTGTCCCGACATTTTTCTGCACACGACAGGAAAAATGTCAGTGGGCTAAAAATTGGCATGAACAAGAACTAAACAAAGTATTTATTGAAGTAAATTTTAGTTTATTTTAGTGAAATGAATTGTTTATTTATGTATGAATTTTGTTTAATTTTGTGGAACATTATACTCAAAAGTGTGTCGGTGCTATTTTGGGTTGGTGGGGAGTTGCCCGTAAGAAGCCATCGGTTACAAGAATCAAAATCCAGTCGCCCGCTTTGGAAGGACGTTGAAGTTTAGAAAAGTATGAAATCAAACTGATCCCATATTTTTTATAATTTAAGTGAAAGAGCAATATACCTCAAATCCTGTATCTATCTCAAAAGATAAACACAAGACTTGAGGATGAGGCTCGATCAAATAAACTACGAAATACATGACATCCATTTAGTCTGCGAAACCTTTGTATTTGCTAACAAGCTCCCCTATTTAATATAAAGAATTAAATAGGGTTTATATTAAGAAGGGTTCAGATATGCTTCCTATAAGGGCAAGCCCGTATAGTTAATTACATCTTAAATGACCGAAGTCACCTAAGAAGACTCTCGATAAAAATCAAGAATTTATCTTCAAGGACTTTAAAAAGATAAGACTTTTAAACGAAATCAGACAAAGAGGTGTACAAAAGGGAATGGTTCAAACTTAAAACATTTATTATAGAATCCAAAGGAGGAAGAACTAGGGGATGCCACACATCCAGAGGAGAACCTCGGTGACTTCCCAAGCTATCCTAATATTTGGTTTCAATTTTGAGAAGAAAAATTTATGTGTTTCATCCTACCAATTTTATTAGTTAAGGCTTACATTCGTGTGAAACGACAACCACGGAATCTTAGGACGAGTTAGGGCTTATATTGTAAAACAGGGTTGTACAAAAGGCTAAAGGTAAGATGAGGATTTACGTTGCATAAGCAAGCAACCTCGAAGTCCTATGTTTTTGTTGTTTAAGTCTAAGGAACGAAGATTGGTTTAGCTGGGGAAGATAGGTTTTATTGTTGAAGATGGTTGTGCTACCCACCATGCTAGCTCCAAGTTCTCTGCTGCGATGAGTTTGAGTTTTTTAAAATCAAGTGGTTTGTCGACGTTATTTTGGGTTGGTTTGTGGGGATGCCCGTAAGAAGCTGTCAGTCGTTGGAATCAAAATCTCGTCGCTCGCTTTGAAAGGACGTTGAAGTATGAAATTAAACCAACCCCATATTTTTTATAGTTTAAAACGGAAGAGCACTGTACCTCAAATCCTATATATATTCCGAAGGATAAACACAAGAATTGAGGATGAGGCTCAATCAAATAAACTAAAGAAAGTATGACGTCCATTTGGTCTGTGAAACCTTTGTATTTGCAGACAAGTTTCCCTATTTAAAATAAAAGATTAAATAGGGTTTATATTAAGTTGGGTTCGGACATGCTTCCTATAAGTGCAAGCCCCTATAGTTTAGGTGTTTCATCCTGCCAATTTTTTTAGTTAGGGCTTACATTTGTGTGAAAGATCACATAGATAGCCTGAAAGATGTGAGGGTTTAGGTCGTGACAAATGACAACGTCGGAATCCTAAGACGAGTTAGGGCTTATATTGTATAACAAGGCTATGCAAAGGCCTAAATATAAGGTGAGTGTTTACTTCGCATAAGCAAGCAACCTCAAAGTCCTAATATCAAATCAGGTGGCTCTATGGTTGAAGTTCTTTAAATTTTATGAGGGCATATTAAAGTGTTATAATATCAAATCAGGTGGCCTTATGGTTGAAGTTCTTTAAATTTTATAGAGGGCATATTAAAGTTATGGGTGACACCCGTTAGGATCCTACGGTTCCCTCGTTCCGGCATCACTATTTTCTATTGGATTCACTTAGTCCACAAACCCAACTTAATGAGTTCCATAATTTCATTTAAACCGTGAGAAGCCTCGTTAGCAATCGTAGGGCAATCTTAATGAGTTCCATAATTTCATTTAAATCGTGGGAAGCCTCGTTAGCAACCGTAGGTTATTAATGAGTTCCATAATTTTATTTAAACCGTGGGAAGCCTCGTTAGCAACCGTAGGTTACCTCCGAGGGATTCCCGATCATCCGATAGAGACGTCTTAATTTGGTTGAAGTTGTAGTTTTATAATGTTTGTGATTAAATTTTGAGTTGTTTTATATTTTGAATGTTGTGGCGGTGATATTTATCTTGTTTGTTTTTTATTTTGGTTTTGGGTTATGGTTATGGTTAACATGAAAGTTTATGTAGGCAAATGCAAGCATGAAACATGAAAGGAAAAGGTAGAAGAAATACAGTACTATAAACTGTAAAAGCGTACCTGGCGAGTCTTCTCGTTCCACCACCTGAAACTTGAAATTGTTTATAAAGAAAAGGAAAGGTAAAATTTTGGTAATTTTCTTAACCCAATGTCATATCTTGGTGAGTCCTTAAAAGTTTAATCAAGGATGATTTCACTGAGCGAAGCATATTAAGCTTAATAGGCCTCTGAGGTATCCAACAAGTTAAGAGGGGGAAGCAGGTCCATGCCTCTCTCTCACTAATAGTGAAAAGCCTCGAGTCCATTTAAACTCATTATGTTGCTTAATGGTTCATCCCGTGAATACCCTTATTACTCAGTGAACATTGATGTCTCAATTATCCCTAAGAATAGGGTAATTATCCTTATCCTTATTACTCAGTGAACATTGATGTCTCAATTATCCCTAAGAAAGAGGTAATTATCATTTGTCCTGTATTACTCAGTGAGCACTGATGTCTCAATTATCCCTAAGAATAGGGTAATTATCACTTATGAAATTTAGCGAACATTGATGTCTCAATTATCCCTAAGAAAGGGGTAATTATCATTTGTCATTCAATTTAAGAATTATGTGGGTGAAGACCCTTAAAGGGGTAAGGAACATTTAGCCAAATTTTAATCCTAATTGGGCTTAGTGGTGTTTCAAGGATGTTTGATTTTAAACACTTAGCCAAATTTTAATCCTAACAGGGCTTAGTGGTGTTTCAAGGATGTTTGATTTTGTTTATATTTATTTCTCTAATCCTCATTTAGTCAAATTTTGATTTAACCTAAGTCACCACTAAGCCCTTTAAGACCTAGGTGAGTGTCTTAATTAAAGGGTAAAGTTTTAAGTAATCATGATTCATGATTTGAAATTTATTTGAAAGTCAACATAGGGTTATTAAATTGATTAATTATTGGCTTCAAAAGTCATACCCCTAAGTCCAGGATAATTTAATTTTAATAGGCTTCCAAATTTTGATTAATTTAGAAATTTTATTAATCTTAATTAAGAAAGTGAGATTGGTTTCTACCAATTAACCCCTTTGTATTTCAAGCATAAATAAATTGATTAATATTAGAGGTTAATTCTTACCAATTAACCCCTTTGTGTTTCAAACATCAAGTGAATTGATTAAGATTAGAGGTTACCCATTCCCCTCCTTGAATTAAGCCTAAATGTTAATTAAGGCAAAATTTCCAAAATTACACATTTGCCCATAAGCTTGACTTAAGCCTAAATGATAATTAAGGCAAGACTTCCAAAATTACACATTTGCCCCTGAGGATCTAACACTTCATAATTTGTCAAATTCAATTCAAATGACTTTGAAATTTTTATATTACCTCATTATTGCATCCATTGAGAGATCAGAAGAGAAAATGTGATTTTTCAAAATTTAATTTCATTTATATAATTATTTTAATGCAAAAATAGGACTTTTCAAAGAAAATTCCTAACTTGACCAAGGTAAATTATAATCCCTTGAAATTTTTATTGGAAGTAGAACTAGACTAGATAAGTCTTTGGATAAAATTTTATAATTTTTTTTAATTCTCTGTGATCTATTAGAATTATTTTAAGTTCTGGGTTATTTAATAAAAATAAAATATTTTAAGTGGTGAAAATTAAGTTTTCTATTTTTGAAACTCCCCCTAAGGTCAAAGAACTCAGAGGAGAAAATTTTATATTTATTTTAATTTTTTATTGATTTATTGGAATTGTTTTAGTGAAAACTCATTTTTAGCCTTTGAAAAACTATTTTTAAGCTTTGAAATTCAATATATTTATTTAGAAAATCACAAAAAATATTCTAATTATTCCTTGGTGGTTAGGAAACAATTTAGAACATTTTCATGAGTTTTATTATTTTTATGATTTTTATGAATTTCTTAATTATTTAAAGATTTAAAATAGGCTAAAAATCTAATTTTTAACTTAAATATCATTTTATTTTTAGAAAATACCCCTGATCACAGAGAACTCAAAAAATTAAGTTTCATAATTTTTTGAGTTATATCTTGATTTTCAAAAAATCATTTAAGTGTTCAGAGTGATATTTATCTTTAAAAATCAATTTAAGTTATTAAATGAACTCAAAATATTTCAAAACTTTTATGATTGGTTCTCTGGATCATAAATCACAGTGGAGATCTAAAATCAAGTCATTTAAATGTTTATATTTTTCAAAATTAATTATTTTAGTGATTTAGTATTTGGAAAATTTAAGGATGTTTTAAATGACTTGACCCATGAAATTATTTTTAAAGGTTTCTTTAGTCATAGTAGACCTTCCAAAATTTTCTTGGGATTTAATAACCAGTATGCTAATTTCCATGATTATTTTAAGGAAATGATGTGAAATAACTTAAAAAATATGGATCTCTATATAGGAACCTCCTCTGACTTTGGAAAAATCAGAGAATATTCCATCTTAGAGAGGCTACAATATGTGAAAATTTCAAGCCAAGGTGATGTGTCAATATGCATGGAGAATCAAATGATTCCAAATAGTTTTTAATTAATTAAAAATATTTTATGCATCAAATGGATTGGAAAATTATTCCACATTATTCTCCTCTGTTCACTGAGCAAGAAGGTATTTTTATTTTATTTTTGTGATTTTTNATCTTAGAGAGGCTACAATATGTGAAAATTTCAAGCCAAGGTGATGTGTCAATATGCATGGAGAATCAAATGATTCCAAATAGTTTTTAATTAATTAAAAATATTTTATGCATCAAATGGATTGGAAAATTATTCCACATTATTCTCCTCTGTTCACTGAGCAAGAAGGTATTTTTATTTTATTTTTGTGATTTTTCTACACAAAGTTATGGATTTTCTAAGTTAAGGGTATTTAAATAGATATGAAAAAGCCTTATTTATCTATTTAAACACCGCTTGCCACCTCAACCTATGACGGTTCCGAAGGCATGCGTGGCGCGCTCTGGTTGGACATCATTATCCACGTAGCTTGCTGACTCGACCCGCTGTTTATGTCTCGAAGCGCTGTCCGGCTCAATCTCCCCCGTCCATTTGATATACGCTTGATGAAATGACTCCCCGTCATCATCCCCGATAGAATGATCACGTGCCCGTCTAGACTAAAACCTTAAGATCTCGGTCTATACTCGACCAAATCACTTTGGGTTTGATCCTATGGACTCGTCTAAGTGAGACGAACACATCCATACGGTAAGGTACCATGGGTTTTGATCCTATGGACTCGTCTAAGTGAGACGAACATATCTATACGGTTAAGAGGCCATAAAAGTAAGCCATTACAAATGGAGAGCTTGTAAAGGCTCGGGAGAGTGAGTGAGGTTATACCTTTGCTGTAAATGGAGAATCAAAATAAGCTCGGGAGAAGGAGAAGTTTTATACCTTTTCTCTAAGAAGGGAGGCTTCGATTAGAATCAAAATAATCTCGGGAGGAGGAGGAGTTTTATACCTTTGCTCTGAGAAGGGAGGCTTCGATCAGAGGTGCTTGGCACGTTTTTTGCGGTCCAAGGAGACTAGGGATTGAGTCCCTGGCCTTGGTGTAAAGCCTAGGTATGAATTTGATCAAGCTCGATTTTAGGTGTTGGTTTAGAGCTATGGTAGAGGCTATGTGGAAGGGGGATTTAATGGGGCTTTTGCTTATTTCACTCTTGTCAAGAAGTGGGCACAAGCAATTGAAGTTTGGTGGAGTGTGGAGGTGTATTGGGTTCTATCCTGGTTTTCGGCAAGGTTTCAAGCTCAAAATTAAGCTCCGGCACAGGGAATGGATGAGGGAAAATGGTTGGGATGCACTGAGGGGATCTTAGGGAAGCTCTGTGTCAAGTTTGGAGAGGCCTCTCCGAGAAATATTTAGCACACCTCCCATGGTCGTGGGAGGTGGGTTTTTATAAAAATTGCCATGGGGTGGCTCTCAAGGCATAAGTTTGGGTGCATTGTGGTGCTTAGGTGGAGGGCAGAGGAGCTCCATAGTTTGATTTGGATGAGCTGGCCTTTATGTTTAATTTGGGTGAGTTGCCATGGGAGTGGATCTCAATTTTGGGCTTTTCTGGCCAAGGGGAGGTGGCTAGGAGCTCAAGGAACCTAGAGGAATCCATCACAACAATTTAATGCAAATGTGTTTTGATTTGGCAAAGATATCTTAAGCATGTGCATTTTTGGAAATAAGATCCCTTAATTTGGGGGACCTTTGGTCCATGGCTTGATTTAGGTGGTTTCATGGTGTTTGGACTGGTCACTAAGTTCAACTAATGGCTTTGGTGGAGTTAATTTTGTGGCTTTAAGGTGGTTAGGTCACATTTAGTGTATGGGTCCAAGTGGGTGCAAATAACCAAAACTTGGGTTTGGGCTAGGTTAGCCATGCAAATTGGCTCAATGGATTGTTGAATTTGGTGTTGATGATCACAAGGAACAACTTTGGTGAAGGATAAAAATGGTTTTGAGTTCAATTGAAAGGTGAATTTGAAAGAATTTTTAACTTTAATCAAGTTGGTCATGTTGGCCTAGGCTTGGGTCTAGCTTGGGTTAGCCTTGGGCTAAGTCCAAATTTATTATTATAAATAGTCAATAGGGACCTCATGAAGGGTTTTGAACATTAATTGGATGCCAAATTTGAGGTTAAGGCAATCAATTGGATGAAATTTAGGGACTTAGCCAATTTGGGGCTAAATTTTGGAATTTTTGATTTAGGCCAAAATCAAATGGATTTGAGGCTTCACCAATGGCAATTGATGGTTGATTTTGATGTATAAGAATGTTATAAAGATTTTTCAACATTAATTGAGGCATGACTTGGCTATGGGTTCAATTTGGTGAGATTAAGTCATATGGTCAAAATTGGGGTTTTGACCCAAATCAAAATTGGGCTCAAATCATGGACCAATTGAACTTTTTTTTGGTTTATTTTGGTCATATCAAAAGTGATTTGAGTTTGGGAATGGGTTTGGGGTCAATTGAGATCAAATTGGTGGACATTTGAGTTGGATTTGGAGAAATTTGTGTCTTTAAAGGGCAATTTAGGGATTTTGGTTAAAGATGGTCAAATTGGCCAAATTGGATCATGTGGTAGTTGAAAGAAATGAAATTGTGAATATTTGGGATTTATTAGGATTTTCTAGGAATTTTTGTAATTTTTGGGATTTTGAGCTATGGAGGGGTATTTTGGTAATTTTGGTGTGTTTTAGGGGTAAAAGGCCAAGATGGGTATTTTGGTAGAGTTGAGGTACCAAAAATCACCAATAAGCCATGGACCAATGAAAACCCCATTTTGGGTCCTCTACATAGTGGTCTTAGCTAAACCATAGCCCTAGGGCTAGTTTGTTTAGGGGATCATCTACATGAGTATCCCAAAAGATCAAGGGATCTAAGCTAGAAATTTGAGTTCAGGGTTGTCCCTAGGGCTAGTAGGTTTAGGGGACAATCTACATGAGTATCCCAAAAGGTCAAGGGATCTAGACTAGAAGTTTGAGTTCAGGGTTGTGAGTGTATTTGGGTGTAGATAAGTGTAGAGAGTGCCTTAGCTCTAGAACAACACCCAAGGTCAACCCTAAGGTCCAGCAATCCGAAGGGTGACTCATCTTGAGTTTCCCCTGTAGTGACCCCACCTACTAAGTATTTAGAGGTTAGGACCAATATGTTGAACTTCAAGTTGAGAAGAGAAGGGTTTGGCATTTCTAGTGGTAAGGGTTCCATGTCTAGTCTTATAGGATTAGTCAACAGGAAAAGTCCTATGGCTAGAACCTAGGCCACTAAAGAGGAAAAACTAAACCTCAACAAAAAAATGAGGTCAACAGATGGACCCCCAATAGATTTGGTGTGCTGGGAAAGCACACCTCTCGTATTCGCGTTGACCGACGAGATCAACAAAAACCAATACAAACTCCTAAGTTAGCAGACCCAGAAGTACATTTAGAGTTGTGTGTGTGATTTGTTTCTGCTGGAGAACTAGCAGTTTGTGTGCTTAATCAAGTCGAGAAGTAGGGACTCTGACTGGGGATTGGAGAGTATACTTTGAGTTATGAAATTTCAAAAATTTCCAAAGGATGGGAGTCAAAATGTAGGTGTTGACCCCAAGGTGGGAATTGAAATTCAAATATCAACTCAAAAAGAGAGAGATAGTGAGAGAGAGAGAGTCAGAGTGTAAGGACTGACCTTGAATGTAATGAATCAAAAATGTAGGACTGATTCAAAAATGACAATTTAAATGTAGGTCAATTCTCCAAAGAGAGTGTCGGAATGTAAGGACCGACTTCAAACATAAAGAATCAGAAATATAAGACTGATTCAGAAATGAGAATTGAAATGTAGGTCAATTGTCAAAAGAAAGTGTCGGATTGCAAGGACCGACCTCAAATGGAAAGAATCAGAAATTTAGGACTGATTCAGAAATGAGAATTTAAATGTAGGTCAATTCTCAGAAGAAAGTGTCGGAATGTAAGGTCCGACCTCAAATGTATAGAATGTTCTTCAAGTTTGAGTTTTGCGCTTTCTTCCGTTGTGAGTTGGTTGGCAACAATGATTCTGAGAGACGGTGTCTAGATTTCTAGCGGTAGCACGGCCTCGGTCCCGTACATGAGCATATAAGGTGTACACTGAGTGGGAGTCCTGAAAGTAGTCCGGTAGGCCCACAAGGCTTCTAACAGTTTGTTTTGCCAATCCCTTTTATTTTCATCCAGTGTTTTCTTCAAAATCTGTACCAGTGTCTTTTCGAAAGCTTCAGTCAGACCATTTGCTCTGGGATAGTAAATTATAGAGTATCTCCAATCTATCCCATTTCTTCTGACGAAATTTTTGATCTTTGAATTTTTAAAAGCTGTCCCATTATCCGAGATTATTCTGCGCGGTACTTCGAAACGGTAGACGATTTGGCTTTTAAAAAATTGAAGGACGTGTTGTGTAGTAACCTCCTGTAACGGTACTACCTCTGCCCATTTGGAGAAGTAATCTGTAGTGGCAAGTATGAATCTGTGTCCTTTAGAGGATGGAGGGTCTATCGGACCTATTATGTCTGTGCCCAACACTTACGAGACAACAGTTGGGTGCAGCACATTCGGAGGCTAGTGTAAGACCACCCCATGCACTTGGCATTGGTGAATCTGTGTCCCTTAGAAGATGGAGGGTCTATCGGACCTATTATGTTTGTGCCCCAACACTCGAATGGCCACGAAGGCAATAGTTGGGTGTAGCACATTCGGAGGCTGGTGTAAGACCACCCCATGCACTTGACATTGGTGACATCTTCTGGCTGGGACATCATTGTAATAATATCTAAGTCTTTTAATCTTCATTTTCATTTTTGATCCCGACTGGTGAGCGCCACATAATCCGGCATGTACTTCTTTGACAATATTCTGTGCCTCGGCTCTGCTCAAACACTGTAGCCACATTTCGTCGAACAATCTTCTGTAGAGAACATTTCCCACCAGGGCGTAAGACATGGCCCTTCTTGTGATGTGGTGTGCCTCAGACTTGTCCTCTGGCAGCTTTCTGGTATGCAAATATTCTATTAATGGCTTTCGCCAATCTTTGTTGATGTCTGCAACTGTATTTATGGTTTCTTCTTTTCCAAGCTTATGTAGAGTTTTAAAGTTGCTTCCATACAAGACTCATCTTCCTTGCACCGTGACTTCAATGGAATCCTCCGGGGGACACGCCATTTCCTTAGCAAGTTTTGCTAAAGCGTCGACATGAGCATTATATCCTCGAGGAATCTGGTAGAAATTCACCTCAGGAATCTGCTCCAGGAGCTTCATCGCGTACAGATGGTATTCTGCTAATCTTGGTTTCAGATTTTTATATTATTCGGTGACTTGTTGGATGACAAGTTGAGAGTCACCATAAATGGCAATGTTCGTTTTATCCATCAAAATTGCTAATTCCAATCTGGTGATTGAGGCTTCATATTCTGCTTCATTGTTGATGCACGGCTCTGTCAGGTGATATGAGAACCTCAACATACCCTTATCTGGTGTAATAAAGATCAAACCAATCCCTGCCTTGCCTGGTATAACTGTGTCTGATCCCTTGGCTTTCCTGGCTGACGAGGCACCATCGAAGTACATTTCCCAGCGCTGCGCACTGGAAAATTCCATTTGTAGTATCTGCTCATCTCGTAACTTGTCGTTGAGAGAGGACCCAGCTGGCGGTGGATGTGCAGCGAGAAAGTCTGCTAAAACTTGTCCCTTGATAGCACGGAGGGGTACAAAAGTTATATCAAATTACAATAAGATCATTGACCATCTTGCTAAACGTCTGAAGCGTGTTGGTCGGGTCATCAAATAATGCAATGGATTAACTTTCAAAAATTAGGGTGATCTTATGAGAAAGCATGTAATGTCTAAACTTTTGAGAGGCAAAAATTAGTGTCAGACAATGCTTCTCAACAGGTAAATACCTTATCTCCGTCGGTATTAGACGACGACTCAGGTAGTAGAGAGCATTTTCTTCTCCCTCCTTATTGACTTGGGCTATTAGGGCTCCAAGAGAGTCATCCAAACCCGCGGTATAAAGTATCAATGGTTTTTCTGGGATAGGGGCTGCCAAAACAGGAGGTGTCATTAAATATTGTTTAACATCCTCAAAGACCTACTGGATTTTCTCTTCCCAAATAAATTTGGCATCCTTTTTAATTAATGCGAGAAAGACTGACACCTACCTGAGAGATTAGAAATAAAGGGTCTCAGATATGCCAACTTCCCCTGGAAGGGCTCAAAGGCCCGCTGGCATTTCTCTTCCCAAATAAATTTGGCGTCCTTTTTAATTAATGCCGCCTCAAAGGCCTGCTGGCATTTCTCTTCCCAAATAAATTTGGCATCCTTTTTAATTAATGCCGAGAAAGGCTGACCACTGGCATTTCTCTTCCCAAATAAATTTGGCGTCCTTTTTAATTAATGTCGAGAAAGGCTGACCTGACATTTTTCTTCCCAAATAAATTTGGCATCCTTTTTAATTAATGCCGAGAAAGGCTGACACCTAGTCTCAGATATGCCAACATCCCGTGGAAGGAACGTAGCTGTTTCAAGGTTTTAGGAGGAGGCATCTTAGATATGCCAATTCCTCTGTAAGGAACGTAACTGTTTCAAGGTTTTAGGGGGAGGCATCTCTAAGATAGCCTTAACCTTATCCGGGTCGATCTCGATTCCCCAATGACGGACAACGAATCCTAGAAATTTCACGGAGGTGACGCCAAAGGAACACTTTGAGGGATTCATTTTAAGGTTATATCGTCGTAACCGTTTAAACACATTCCTAAAATCGTACAAATGGTCTATTTTCCGTTTACTTTTGATGACCAGATCATCCACGTAGCATTCTATTTGATTGTGAATGAGGTCGTAAAAAATCTTCATCATTGTACGCTGATTTGTCGCTCCAACATTCTTTAAGTCGAACGACATCACTGTGTAGTAGAAGATTCCAATCGATGTTCTAAAAGTTGTAAGCGCTGCATCCTCGGGAGCCATCTTGATTTGGTTAAACCCCGACGATCCGTCCATGAAGGAGAAAATTTCCTGTGTTGAAGCGATGTCCACCATCATTTCCGGTAAAGGTAGTGGAAACTCATCTTTTGGACATGTCTTGTTCAAATCTCTAAAATCGACACAAACGTGGATTTGTCCATTTTTCTTTTTAACCGGTATAATATTGGCTAACCACGTGGGGTACTGCTCTTCTTTAACGAAGTTGGCGTCTATCAATTTCGTCACCTCGGCGATGACTTGTTGTTCTATTTCGAGGGGCATTCTCCTGGGAGCTTGTTTTACTTGGGTTACACTCTTGTCCACCCCAAGTTTATGGACTGCAACCTCTGCCGACAGTCCTGGCATTTCATCGTAGCTCCATGCAAAGCAATCTTTGAATTCTGCTAATAGTTTGACCAATTATGCAAACTCTTTGTCATCAAGTAGAAAACTTATAAATGTAGGCTGAGGTCGTTCTTCAGTCCCGAGGTTAATCTCTTTCAATTCATCAATAGTGGATTTAATTTCTTCCTCTGGCGGAGCATCTTCTATTGGTTGATCAGCAGAGTCATTCTCTATATCGAGACAATCCTCTTCTGACTCACTAGTAACAACCATGCAAAATTGAGCATCTCCTATTGGTTGATCAGTAGTCATCATCTATATCGAGACAATTATCTTTTAACTCACTAGTACAACCAAGCAAAATTCAAAATCATCGACTGGTCCAACTGTACCAAATCTGAGACCTTTTCTAGAATTGGGAGTTCGACTTTTAGTATTTCACAATTTTTCAAAGAGTTGAAATTTATCTTTTGGCATTTGTTTTGGTAAATTTCCCTGTTGAGTTAACTTTTGAACACAAGGCGAGAAGTAACTAATAGGCAATTCCATTAATTCATTAGAATCAACATCCAAATTTACATATTTTTCAAGCTCAATAGTAGAAGCACTGTAAAATTTGATCATCTTTGAACCAACACTACGGACTTCCTTGACCTCTAAACTCTCGACCTTTTGAGGGAGAATCAGAGTAAGGTCATAGTATCCTTATAGTGGTTTATCCGATCATACATTATTTCACACTCATTCCTCTCTGTATCTTCTAGGGATATCTCGTACTGAGGCTTCTTCTGCTTTGTCATCATTACTTCATCTTTATAACTGTCTTCATCACTAATGCTGATAGTTGGCCTAGTCCCTTCAACAATTAAATTGATCTTTCCTCGTCCTCGTCCCCGGCCTTGACCTAGGGTGCGTGAACTAGAAGAACCTCCACCAACTCGATGTAGGAGAGTGGTAGAAGGTTGTTGAAGCGGAGTTGTATGGCCTTCTTTTTGTGATCCCTCTGAATCTCTATCTTTATGTGTCAAAATTTCACGCGAGAAGACAGTCTTCTTTGGAGGCGCGTAGTAGGCAGCATCTTCATGGATCTCATGCACTGAAAACGGTTGTAGGTCTCCCTTGATGCAATTTTCTTGACCATCTTTGCGGTATTTTCTTGACCATAACATCGTGGAATCATGAGCATAACGGTTGTAGGGATGATGGAACAATGTTATGCTCATGATTCCACGATCGACCAAATAGAGCATTAAAAGAGGTCTCGGTGTCAATGATATGAAATTTAAGGGTTGTTACAAGTTCTCCAACCTTCATAAGTAATGAATTGATCCAAGGGCTCTTTCTCATTATTGGTTGAATCCTCTTAACATCATCTTATTGGGGATGAGCTCCTGAACATCGAAGTCCAAATATGCTAACGTCCATAGACTCATCAAGTTAAAAGATGCTCCAGGATCCACTAAAACTCTGGATAACACAAACCTGCCAATGTTGTCGGAGATGTAGAGCAGACGGTTGTGATTGGCGGTACCGAGCAGCAAGTCTTCGTCTGTAAAGGTTACCCCCGACTATTCTCTCAATGAGCAAAATTTATCTGAGGATGTGCTAGCCAGCTGAGCTAAGCAAATTTCTATATCTAGCAAAGCTGTAATTAGAGATTCTGTCATCTCCTTTGACAGGATCAAAGCGTCGTAGATGCTTAGTCGGGCAGACAACTTCCTAAGATGAGCTAGCACATTGTAATCTACTTTGTGTGATCCTCTAATTTTATCTTGATTATGTGGTTCTTCCACTGGCGGAGGTGGGGGTATCTCCTCTCGAGTCATTATCTGTTTTCCTTTGTCTGCTGGAGCTGTTTTTGGTGGTAACACTTTCCCGCTTCTTAACTTGACTTCTGTGACTTCTTCTTCTTGAGATATCATTTTTGAATCTTCTGGTGTCTTTTCATCATCGTCGATGAGATCTAAGTTGATGGCGAGCGGTGCAACATGACGCTCGAGAGTTTGCTCTTCGTTATCAGTGCTGTCGTAAGCGATATCGCTGATGTCTTCTTTAGACTTGACAACAAGTTCATCAGACTCAAGTACGATTTGAGGATCATTTTTGGGATCAGGATCACAACTAGCTTGGTTATAATCAGTCACATTATTACCAGAAATAGTCAAAAAGTAGCCAAAATCACAACCATTATATTCATAAGACCCCGGAGGGACAAAAAGATAATCAAACAAAGTCAAGGGTTCGAGGATTTTCTTCCCCAAATTCGAGATAACCAATCTAGTAGAGGCAGCCCCTATCGTACCCCCCGTGCTATCGATCTTGGCAGTGAAACTCTTCTTTTCCTTGTTCTTTGTCCTGGATGATGATAAATTTTCTGGTGAAATCTTCATCTTGAGCTCAGTGTGTTGCAGACTCTGAATGAAGGCTTGTTTCGATGCAGACTGTAGCTTGTTCAGTATCTTCTTGGATGCTCTACTCCATACCTCATTCCATCCTTCTTCGGTGTTTGTAGAAGTTAGCTTTGATGAATCCTGTATCTGATTGAGGACCCTCTTGATTTCATCCCAAGTTGTACTTCATCGATCTGTTCTGACATATGGATCAATTGGGGAGATTGACTCAGCTGAAATCATGTTTATGGAACCTTTTTCATGTTCTCTCAAATACTCCTTTGGGATTGTTATATTCTCTTCCTTGAGGTTCTTCTCGAGCCAGTCTTTAAAGACGAAGCATTTGTCTATAGTGTGCCCAAGCAACCGGTGGTATGGGTAATAATTTTGTTAATTCTCTTATCCACCTCTTTGGGTTTCTTCGGATCAGGTAGTTTGAATTCTGGTTTCTTCATCAAGCTTTTGAATATTTTAGGTACAATTCATCTTTGAAGGAGTAAACAACTTTCTGTCGCTCTAACAGGGATATTCTTTTACCCGCAGTTCGAGGTGATCCCTCTTAAGATGGCCATTGGTTGGGTTGAGTGCTCTGTTTCTGAGAGTACTGTGATGAAGACTGTCGATGATCTTCGGCATATATCTTTATTGGCTGCTTTCCTTTGTCGATAGTTGCGACTACCCCTGATTTCTTTTCGAATACTCTGGTCACCTTAGCCTTTTCATGTGGCTAATGTGCTCCATTTCTTCTTGCAGATTGTTGGCTTTACTGAGTAGCTTCTCGAAGGATTTGATAGTGAGTCCCTTAAGGATGAAAGCTACTGGCCCGTGAATGTTTTTGAGTAGAATCTCAATTGCTTGATGTTCCTATAGCTGAGGTTCACATTTCATGCTAAGGTTTCTCCACCTCAAAACATAGTCTGTCAAGGTTTCACTAGGCTTCTGCTTCTCCATCATGAGTTCTCCAATAGACACATGATGTTGCGCCCCAGCAAATCTTTTCACAAATAACTGTTCCAACTCAGAAAACATTTTAACTGACTCGTTGGGCAAGTCACCGTACCAGTCAAAAGCAATCCCTGACAAGCTGCTAACGAACTGCTGGCAGAGTAGAGCTTCACTATTCCTTGTGNGCATCATGAGTTCTCCAATAGACACACGATGATGCGCCCCAACAAATCTTTTCACAAATAACTATTCCAACTCAGAAAATGTTTTAACTGACCCATTGGGCAGGTCAGCATACCAGTCGAAAGCGATCCCTAACAAGCTGCTAACGAACTCCTGGTAGAGTAGAGCTTCGCTATTCCTTGTGTTTTCACAATTGGCTCGAAAATTTATTATGTGCTGCCTGGGATTTCCAGTCCCATCGAATATCTTGAAGTTCGGGGTTACAAAGCCCTTGGGGAAAGNCATAATTGGCTCTAAAATGTGCTATGTGCTACTGGGATTTCTAGTCCCATTGAATATCTTGAAGTTTGGGGTTATAAAGCCCTTGGGGAAAGGCACGGCATCAAACTCCTCCGGGTAAGGTCTACCCTTTAAAATTGACGCTCCGCCCTTGGACTGGGCTAAGGCATCCCGTACTTGTTCAACCATTTGCTTGAACTCTTTTTCTGGCATGGCAGGTGATGGAGAATCCTTCTTTGGTTGTTCTTCTTTATTTGTCAAAGTAGCCCCCCTTCTTTCATCTGCGATGTGTATGATTTCTGGCTGATTAATCTCTAGGGAAGCCAACCTTGGTGCTTGTGATTGCCCCTAAGTGGTGGCCATGGCGGTCATACCTGCAGTCATCTCTTCTATTCTTTTCTCTAGTAGAACAACTTGATCATCCCTAAGGAGGATAACCCTACGCAGCTCATCTATGGCGTTCTCTTTAGTGTGAGGTTGAGCCTCGCGCACAGATGTGGTTGCTCTGGTTTCGATCACATGGACATCCATGAAATCTTCGTCCAAGTAATCATTGTAATCAAAATCCTCGTTGTCACTATCGACAGAAACTTCATGTTCTTGAGCTAACTCAGAAGTCTCAATCCTGAGTTTCTCAACTTTTTTCTCAATTATTGATTCCTTGATTGCTTTAAGATCAGGAGGACCCTGATGGAAATCCTCAACTTGTTCCTCCATCTCGCTGGCTATTGTCGCGAGGATGTCAGATATTTTAGGCACTGGTTTTGCTTCCTGTCTTATAGGCTCACTGAATTGTATTGGTACAGCGACCTTGGGTACCCATACCCTCTTCTTCTTTGACGATGTTGTCTCAAGACGGAACTTCTTAGTAGAGAAATCGATTTGTCGAGGGAAGGTATGCTCCCCGTGGTGTTACCGGCTACAGTGTTAGGTAATCATCTTGTCTTTCTTTCCATGATTGTAGGAATAATGGGTAAACTTCTCAGACCCAGTCTTGACTTAATTGGTCGGCGACCTGTGGTTCTGGTGGTGGTATGATCGGTGGTGACCATAGCAGTATCGACTCAGTTTCCCAAATGGAGCCAGACGGGAACACAGGTAGGTGACTCTATAGTCGACATACGAGATTTTCTTGCGGACTTAATATCCTTCAAAATTTCATGACCCAGCGCGGGACCCAATTCGTGGCAAAAAATGCCCAAGTGGAGTTAATCCACCAACACACCTATTGGGGGTCCGACCCCACATGAAAATTTAAGGAGTCCTTAATGGCCTTCTAAACCCCTCTGTTCAAAGATGGTTGAACAGCTAGTCCTGAAGTCCAAGGAGTTGGTTGAACCTTCCCAAGACAGAAATGGGTAAAGTATGTCAACAAAAGAAGGGTAATTTGGTCCAAGAGGGACATGAACACATTGCCGATGTGTGAAAATATATTTCTTGAATTGTATGGAGNTTATTACCGATATGTGAAGATAATATTTCTTGATTTGTATGGAGAGAAAAGCTTTTCCCCAGCGGAGTTGCCAAAAGCTGTCGGCGTTATTTCAAGTTGGTTTGTAGGGTTGCCCGTAAGAAGCTGTCGGTCGCTGGAATCAAAATCCCGTCGCCCACTTCGGAAAGACGTTGAAGTATGAAATTAAACTGACCTCATATTTTTCATAGTTTAAACAAAAGAGCACTGTACCTCAAATCCTGTATCTATTCCGAAGGATAAACACAAGAATTGAGGATGAGGCTCAATCAAATAAACTAAGGAAAGTATGACGTCCGTTTGGTATGGGAAACTTTTGTATTTGCTGACAAGTTCCCT
Source organism: Phalaenopsis hybrid cultivar (assembly GCA_002079205.1). Lineage (NCBI taxonomy): Eukaryota > Viridiplantae > Streptophyta > Magnoliopsida > Asparagales > Orchidaceae > Phalaenopsis > Phalaenopsis hybrid cultivar. The sequence goes on from JXCR01131559.1 coordinate 134,259, forward strand.
TATTTAATATAAATGATTAAATAGGGTTTATATTAAGCTAGGTTCAGACATGCTTCCTATAAGGGCAAGCCCNGCAAATAAACTAAGGAAAGTATGACGTCCATTTGGTCTGTGAAACTTTTGTATTTGCCAAAAATTTCCCCTATTTAATATAAAGAATAAAATAGGGTTTATATTAAGCTGGGTTCGGACATGCTTCCTATAAGGGCAAGCCTCTATAGTTAATTACATCTTAAATGACCAAAGCCACTTAAGAAGCTCTCGATAATAATCAAGAAATATTATCTTCAAGGAATTTCAAAGGGTAGGACTCTTCAACAAAATTAAACGTAGAGGTGTGATAAGGGGATTGGTTCAAATTTGGAATATTTTATTGTAGAATCCAAAGGAGGAAGAACTAGGGTATGTAAGGGATCCAGAGGCAAACCTCGGTGATTTCCCAAGCTACCCTAATGTTTGGCTTAAATTTAGAGGAGAAAAATTTAAGTGTTTCATCCTGCAAATTTCATTAATTAGGGCTTACATTCGTGTGAAATGATCACACAAATAGCCTGGAAGATGTGAGGATTTAGGTCGTGACAGAAGACAACCTCGGAATCCTAAGACGAGTTAGGGCTTATATTATATAGCAGGGCTATACAAAGGCCTAAAGATAAGGTGAGGATTTACGTTGCATAAGCAAACAACCTCAAAGTCCTACGGCTTTGTTGTTTAAGTCTAAGGAAGGAATATTGGTTTTAGCTGAGGAAGACAGGTTTTGCTGTTGAAGATGGTCGTGCTGCCCGCCATGCTAGCTTCAAGTTCCTGCTGCGACGAGTTTGAGTTATCTAGTGTGTCAAGTTATAATATCAAATCAGGTGGCCTTATGGTTGAAATTCTTTAATTTTATAGAGGGCATATTAAAGTTGATTAGAGCGACGCCGGTTAGGATCCTACGGTTCCCTTGTTCCGGCATTACTATTTTCTATTGGATTCACTTAGTCTAAATGAACTTACTAAACCCAACTTAATGAGTTCCATAATTTCATTTAAACTATGAGAAGCCTTGTTAGCAACCGTAGGTTACCTCCTCCAAGGGATTCCCGATTGTCCAACAGAGACGTCTTAATTTAGTTGAAGTTGTGGTTTTGTGTGATGTTTTTTATTAAATTTTGAGTTGTTTTATATTTTGAATGTTGTGGTGGTGAATTTTATCTTGGTTGATTTTCAATTTTGNAAAAATTATCTCCAAGGGATTTCAAAGGGTAGGACTCTTAAACAAAATCAGACGTAGATGTGAAAGGGGATTGGTTCAAATTTGGAACATTTTTATTGTAGAATCCAAAGGAAGAAGGACTAGGGGATGTCATGGATCCAGAGGAGAACCTCAGTGACTTCTCAAGCTATCCTAATGTTTGGCTTCAGTTTTGAGGAGAAGTATTTAGGTGTTTCAATTATAGAATCCAAAGGAAGAAGAATTAGGGGATGTCATGGATCCAGAGGAGAACCTCGGTGACTTAAAGCTATCCTAATGTTTGGCTTATGTTTTGAGGAGAAATATTTAGGTGTTTCATCCTGCCATTTATTAGTTAGGGCTTACATTCGTGTGAAATAATCACACAAATAGCCTGGAAGATCTGAGGGTTTAGGTCGTGACAAATGACAACCTCGGAATCCTAATATGAGTTTAGGCTTATATTGTATAGCAGGGCTATGCAAAGGACTAAAGATATGGTGAGGATTTATGTCGCATAAGCAAGCAACCTCAAAGTCCTATGGCTTCATTGTTTAAGTCTAAGGAAGGAAGATTGGTTTAAATAGGGAAGAAAGGTTTTACTGTTGAAGATGGTCGTGCTGCCCACCAAGATAGCTTCAAGCTCCTTGCCTCAACAAGTTTGAGTTATCTAGTGTGTTAAGTTATAATATCAAATCAAGTGGCCCTATGATTGAAGTTCTTTAATTTTTATGAGGGCATATTAAAGTTGATTAGAGCGACACCGATTAGGATCCTACGATTTCCTCATTCCAGCATCACGATTTTCTATTGGATTCACTTAGTCCAAATGAACTTAACAAACCCAACTTAATGAGTTCCACAATTTCATTTAAACCATGGGAAGCCTTGTTAGCAACCGTAGGTTACCTCCTCCGAGGAATTTTCGATCATCCGATAGAGACGCCTTAATTTTGTTGAAGTTGTAGTTTTATGTGATGTTTGTTATTAAATTTTGAGTTGTTTAATATTTTGAATGTTGTGGTGGTGAATTTTATCTTGGTTGATTTTATTTTTGGTTTCGGGTTATGGTTGTGGTTAACATGCAAGTTTATGTAGGTAAATGCAATCATGAAACATGAAAGGAAAACGTAGAAGAAAGACGGTACTATAAACTGTAAAAGCGTACCAGGCGAGTCTTCTCGTTCCACCACCTGAAACTTGTTAAAGCAGTTTATAAAGAGCAGGAAAGGTAAAATTTTGGTAATTTTCCTAACCCTATGTCATATCTTGGTGAGTCCTTAAAATATTTAATTAAGGATGATTTTTAATTTTCCTAACCCTATGTCATATCTTGGTGAGTCCTTAAAAGTTTAATTAAGGATGATTCTAACCCTATGTCATATCTTGGTGAGTCCTTAAAAATTTTAATTAAGGATGATTTCATTAAGCCAATTTTCCCAACCCTATGTCATATCTTGGTGAGTCCTTAAAAGTTTAATTAAGGATGATTTCATTGAGCGACTAACCCTTATGTCATATCTTGGTGAGTCCTTAAAAGTTTAATTAAGGATGATTTCATTGAGCGAAGCATATTAAGTTTAATAAGCCTCTCATTAAAAGTTTAATTAAGGATGATTTCATTGAGCGAAGAATATTAAGTTTAATAGGCCTCTAACAACAAATTAAGAGGGGGAAGCAAGTTTATGCCTCTCTCTCACCAACTAGTGAAAAGCCTCGAGTTCATTTAACATCATTATGCTGCTTAATGGTTCATCTTGTGAATACCCTTATTACATAGTGAACATTGATGTCTCAATTATCCCTAAGAATAGGGTAATTATCATTTGTCATTCAGTTTAAGAATTATGTGGGTGAAGACCCTTAAAGGGGCAAGTTAGTGTAATCTGAATACTTAGCCAAATTTTAATCCTAATTGGGCTTAGTGGTGTTTCAAGGATGTTTGATTTTGTTTATTTATTTCTCTAATCCTCATTTAGTCATTTTTTTATTTAACTTAGGTCACCACTAAGCCCTTTAAGACCTAGGTGAGTGTCTTAATTAGAGGGTTAAGTTTTAAGTAGTCATGATTCATATTTGAATTTTATTTGAAGTCAACATAGGGGTATTAAATTGATTAATTATTGGCTTCAAAAGTCATACCCCTAACTAGGATCATCTAATTTTAATAAGCTTCCAAATTTTAATTAATTTAGAAATTTTATTAATCTTAATTAAGAAAGTGAAATTGGTTTCTACCAATTAACCCCTTTGTATTTTAAACATCAAATAAATTGATTAAGATTAAAGGTTACCCATTCCCCTCCTTGAATTAAGCTTAAATGTTAATTATGGCAAGATTTCTAAAATTACACATTTGCCCCTAAGGCTCTAACATTTTATAATTTGTCAAATTCAATTCAAATTACTTTGAAATTTTTATCCTACCTTATTCATGGGTCCATTGAGAGATCAAAGGATAAAATGTGATTTTTCAAAATTTAATTTCATTTATATAATTATTTTAATGCAAAAATAAGATTTTTCAAAGAAAATTCCTAACTTGACCAAAGTAAACTATAATCCCTTGAAATTTTTATTGGAGACAGACCTAGACTAGAGAAGTTTATGGATAAAATTTCATAATTATTTTATTTCTTTGTGATTTATTATAATTATTTTATGTTCTGGGTTATTTAATAAAAATAAAATATTTTAAGTGGTGAAAATTAAGTTTTGTATTTTTGAAAAATCTCCCTAAGGTCAGAGAACTTGAAGGAGTATATTTTATCTTTTTTGAGATTTTTTATTGATTTATTGGAATTGTTTTAGTGAAAACTCATTCTTAGCCTTTTAAAAATTATTTTTTGAGCTTTCAAACTCAATATCTTTATTTATAAAATCAGGAAAAATATTCTAATTGTTCCTTGGTGGTTAGGAAAAAATTTATAACATTTCCATGAGTTTTATTTTTTTATGATTTTTATGAATTTTTTAATTATTTAAATATTTAAAATAGGCTAAAAAATCAAATTTTTATCTTAAATATCATTTTATTTTTAGAAAATACCCTAATCACAGAGAACTCAAAAAACTAAGTTTCATAACTTTTTGATTTATATCTTGATTTTTAAAACATCATTTAAGCGTTGAGAGTGATATTTATCTTTAAAAATCAATTTAAGTTACTAAATGAACTCAAAATATTTTGAAACTTTTATGATGAGTTCTTTGGATCATAAATCACAGTAGAGATAAAAAATCAACTCATTTAAATTTTTATATTTTTCAAAGTTAATTATTTTAGTGATTTAGTATTTAGAAAATTTAAGGATGTTTTAAATGACTTGACCCCATGAAATTATTTTAATAGGTTTCTCTGGTCATGGTAGACCTTCCAAAATTTTCTTAGTATTTAATAACCAATATGCTAATTTTCATGATTATTTTAAGGAAATTATGTGAACTAGCTTGAAAAATATGGATCTCTATATAGGAACCTCCTCTGACTTTGGAAAAATTAGAGAATATTTCCCCTTATAGAGGCTACTATATGTCAAAATTTCAAGCCAATGTGATGTGTCAATATGCATGGAGAATCAAATGATACCAAATAGTATTTAATTAATTAAAAATATTTTATGCATCAAATGAGTTGAAAATTATTCCACATTATTCTTCTCTATTCACTGAGCAAGAGGGTATCTTTATTTTATTTTTGTGATTTTTCTACACAAAGTTATGGATTTTCTAAGTTAAGGGTATTTAAATAAATAAGAANTCACAAAGTTATGGATTTCCTAAGTTAGGGGTATTTAAATAAATAGGAAAAAGTCCTATTTATCTATTTAAACAGCGTGTGCACCTCAACCTACGACGGCTCCGAAGGCATGTGTGGCGCGCTCTGGTTGGACATCGCCGTCCACTTAGCTTGCTGACTCGGCCCGCTGTTTATGTCACGAAGCGCTATCCGGTTCGATCTCCCCCATCCATTTGATGCACGCTTGATCAAATGGCTCCACGTCATCGTCCCTGATAGAATGATCCCGTGCCCGTCCAGACTAAAACCTTAATATCTCGACTTAGACTCAACCAAATCACTTTGGGTTTGATCTTATGGACTCGTCTAAGTGATACGAACACATCCATACGGCTAAGGTACCATGAAATCAAGCTCAAGTAAATGGAGAATCAAAATAAGCTCGGGNCTCGTAGCGTTGTCCGGCTTGATCTCCCCCGTCCATTTGATACATGCTTGATCAAACGACTCCCCGTCATCGTCCCCGATAGAATGATCTTATGCCCGACCAGACTAAAACCTTAAGATCTCCGCCTAAACTCAACCAAATCACTTCGGGTTTGATCCTATGGACTCGTCTAAGTGAGATGAACACATCCATACGGCTAAGGTACCATGAAATCAAGCTTAACTAAATGGAGAATCAAAATAAGCTCGGGTGGAGGAAGAGTTTTATACCTTTTCTCTGAGAAGGGAGGCTTCAATCAGAGGTGCTTGTTACATTCTTTGGGGTCCAAGGAATTTAGGGATTGAGAGTCCTTGGTCTTGGTATAAGGCCTGGGTATGAATTCGACCAAGCTCCATTTCAGGTGTTGGTCTAAAGCTATGGTAGAGGCTCTGTGGAAGGGGGATTTGATGGGGCTTAGCTTCTTTCACTCTTGTGAAGGTGTGGGCACAAGCAATTAAAGTTTGGTGGAGTGTGGAGGATCTTCTTTCACTCTTGTGAAGGTGTGGACACAAGTAATTGAAGTTTGGTGGAGTGTGGAGGTGTTTTTTTTCACACTTATGAAGGTGTGGGCACAAGCAATTGAGGTTTGGTGGAGTATGGGGGTGTATTTTGTTCTGTCCTGGTTTCCGGCGGGGTTTCGAGCTCAAAATTGAGCTCCGGCAATGGGAATGGGTGAGGGAAAATGGTTGGAATGCACTGAGGGGATCTTAGGGAAGCTTTGTGTGAATTTTGGAGAGGTCTCTCTGAGAAATTTTCAGCACACCTCCCATGGCCCTGGGAGGTGAGTTTTTATAAAAATGGCCATTGTGTGGCTCTTAGGGCATAACTTTGGGTGCATTGTGGTGCTTAGGTGGAGGGCAGAGGAGCTCCAAAGTTTGATTTGGATGAGCTGACCTATAGGTTTGATTTATGTAAGGTGTCGTGGGAGTGGCTCTCAATTTTGGGCTTTTCCGGCCACTAGGCTCACAGGCCGGCCAGGGGGAAGTGGCTAGGAGCTCAGGGAACCCAGAGGAATCGATCACAGTAATTTAATGCAAATGTGTTTGGATTTGGCAAAGATATCTTAAGCATGTGCATTTTTGGAAATAAGATTCCTTAATTTGGGGGACCTTTGGTCAATAGCTTGATCTAGGTGGTTTCATGGTGTTTGGACTGGTCACTAAGTCCAACTAATGGCTGTGGTGGAGTTAATTTGGTGNGACTGGTCACTAAGTCCAACTAATGGCTATGGTGGAGTTAATTTGGTGGCTTTAAGGTGGTTAGGTCACATTTAGTGTATGGGTCCAAATGGGTGCAAATGACCAAAACTTGGGTTTGGACTAGGTTCGCCATGTCAATTATCTCAATTGATTGTTTCATTTGGTGTAGATGATCACAAGGAACAACTTTGGTGAATGATGGAAATGGTTTTGAGTTCAATTGAAAGGTCAATTTGAAGGAATTTTGAACTTTAATCAATTTGGTCATGTTGGGCTAGGCTTTGGTCTAGCTTGGGTTAGCCTTGGGATAAGTCCAAATTGATTGTTATAAATGGTCAATACGAACCTCATGAAGAGTTTCCAACATGAATTGGATGCCAATTTTGAGGTTAAGGCAATCAATTGGGTGAAATTTGGGGACTTAGCCAATTTGGGGCTAAATTTGGGAATTTGGGATTTAGGCCAAAATCAAATGGATATGAGGCTTCAACAAGGTTAATTGATGATTGATTTTGATGTATAATAATGTCATAAAGATTTTTCAACATTAATTGAGGCCAATTGACTAGGCTATGGGTNGAACCCTCAATAAAAATCAAGAAATATTATCTTCCAGGAATTTCAAAGGGTAGGTCTCTTCAACAAAATCAGACATAGAGGTGCGCAACGGGATTGGTTCAAATTTGGAACATTTTTTTATTGTAGAATCCAAAAGAAGAGGAACTAGGGGATGTCATGGAGCCAGAGGAGAACCTCAATGACTTCCCAAGCTATCCTAATGTTTGGCTTTAGTTTTGAGGAGAAATATATAGGTGTTTCATCCTGCCAATTTTATCAGTTAGGGTTTACATTTGTGTGAAATGATCACACAAATAGCCCAGAAGATGTGAGGATTTAGGTCGTGACAAACGACAACCTCGGAATCCTAAGACGAGTTACGGCTTATATTGTATAG